>JANSTT010019822.1:0-49558 GCA_026745375.1 Platyura marginata
GAGAAAAATGATGTTAACAATTAGGTTTGATTGATTTTTTTTTCGGTTTCAGAATTATATATATACCAAGAGGAGTATGGCTTTGATCTTTGGGAACAGTGCGAAATTCGAAATGTTTCAAGTGTTGCGATGGTGGTACATACACAGAGGGCTTGCTTGCTGTGTGTATTTACTAATATAAAGCTACTTTTGCTTGTGGAGCTCTATACTCTTCCTAAAGTCTTGTGTAAAGCAAAGTTTATGCTTGGGTGTATAGCTTTTGGTTCAGAATAATACACTTCAAAGAGAAAAACACATTTTTATAATCTTCTCTGCACAAAAAGAAAATTGGTTCGTTTTCCTTTTAAACAACCTGTGTGTGCAATGTTTTTTTTTTTTTTTATTATTATTTTCTTTTTTTTTTTTCTTTATTTTTATTTTTCATAATTTTTCATATTATAGAATATCGAAAATAGAACTAATACAACCAGGGCGGCGCCATATACAAGAAAATATGTATATGCATGCAAATGAGATGATTGTGTGGATGTATGTGTGTGTGTTATTTTTCGCAAAATATAAAAAAAAAACTGAACAATATTTATACGGCTTCGGCAAAACAAAAATCTCCACAAATGTATCATTTTTTTACATTTTCTTTTTTTTTGTTAGAAGTCACACAAAAAAAAAGCTTTTTGTGCTTTTACCTATTGCCTTGAAGCTAAGCGCGTCGCTTTTTCTTTTTTTTTTTTGCGTTAAATTTGTATAATTGAAATATAATTTAGCTTTTTGTTCAGAATGTTATTTTTCTCGGTAAGTTCTTAAGGCAGTTTGTTACATGTTTTTTACGTAAGAGTATATTTATATATATATATATATATATATCTGTACAATACTTTTTTTCTTTTTTTTTTTTTTTAATTTTTATGTCGCCTCAAGTTTAATGAAGAGAAATTATCCCCCATTACAGAGTAAAACCTACAAAAAAAAAAAAATAAATAAAAGAAACACGTGTTTTCATTGAGAAACTTTTTTAATTAACTGCATTGTAAATAGAAACCACAAATATTTCGGTTTTGAGGAGGGGAGGGGGGGGGGTGTTGGGGAGCAATAGAAAGTAAAAATAAGTAACAATGATATGTAGGATTGTAGGTATACGAATAATATAAACTTCTTCGAAGAAAAAGTTATTGTTTGTTGGTCTTCACCCAATATTAGCGTTTTTAGGATTATGCGTTTAAGGATTATGGACGAAAAGTCAAAATTTGATATTTCTCCATACAAATTCTAAAGGCGCCTCGGTAGAAGGGGAAATTAAAGTTAAAATTAACATAAATGTCCGTAATTCTTCACACATAACCAGAGGAAATTTTAAATTAGCAAAGTAATTCTCAATTTCATCCAATTTGAGGAGACAAAAAAAAAATTAAAATAAATTTTCCATTTTATGGAGGATTGTAGGTAGATACGTACAGCGTACACACACACACACACACACACACGCAAACACATATACATATATATTACACACTATGCTAAATTAGCAATCATTATTCATGTTCAGTGTCAAATTAACTTCACATTTATTGATTTTCTTCATTTTATTTATTTTTTTTTCTTTTTTAACGTGCTGAAAACGTGTAAATATGTTTCATATATGTACCGACAGTATGTACAGTTTAGTTGTAAACGAAGAGTACGTAATGTGGCACACATTCTGTTCTAGATTTTTAACAGATATGAATGTTATGTAGTCCCATATATATTGTATTATATTCCAGAAATATTTTCTATTTCCGAACTCACATCTAGAAATATTCTTAAATCGTCTTATACAACATATAAATGGATTACACCAATATCCTGAATATATGAAAAATAATGTAGAATTGTAGATTTCGCAAAGTGCAAATGCGGATATTATTATATACATACATACATATATACATATATATATAAATATAAGTGCATTATGTATACAATCTCTTGTATAGATCAGGAGTTTGGTGTATATTATGTAGGTTTCAGACCGGAATCTTCTTTTACATCTATTCTTATTCAAATTCAGGCATTGGACAGTAGCCTGAAAATGTTAAATCCCTTATGGAAGGCATACAAAAAACCATAATTCAATCTTCTTGTTGTATTTTTCTCTTTATATTGGTTATATATGCAATGTATGTATGTATGTAAGTATGGGTATACATTTTAATGTGACTTTGACCTCTATTCCTCTCTCTTTCTATTTGATCTATAAAATCTGATTGATTGCTACCTATTATGTACGATATGATGTGATAAAATCTATGACAATCGGAAGTCGGTCATTTTATTATAATTGTAAACCCCTCCTCACCGCCCCCCCCCCGGTCAAATTTGTGATGTTGATAAATCCAGTTGTTGCCACTCCTGTATCACTTGCATATTCTCTCCTTACTTCATATTTTTTTTATCGGGATATTGAACACCCCCACCCCCCTTAACTGACTGTCGTGTGACATTTTATTCTGGATGTTCTTGGTGTTCGTAAGATGTAAATCATATAGAACGGGGGGGGGGCGCCATAAATTTTTTTTATGTCATGTTTCCCAAATCGATACTTGCTAAGCTATGCCTCCATTATATAATCATGGACAGCTTCTTGAACTTACCATATGGCCGATTGAGGTCTAGTTAGCGGCTCGTAGGTCAGGAAGTTTACAAAGTCGAAAAAATTGGCACGGAAAAATGGCTCTGGAAAATTGGAAAAGTGAAAAATCGAAAAATCCTCTTCGTACCTAATAGATTTAGGTGTCCTTTATCTTACAAAAAATATATTAACCTGCGTGGGACCACTCACCTGGGCTACAGGTATGATTTCATGACTGCTGCTAGAGGGTCAAGAGAAAAAAAGAAGAAAAAAATTACCATGTCAATATAAATACCGTAAATAGTGTCTGTGTGAAGTTTCGTCAAAATCAGACGCAGGAATTGGGGTTCAGTCGTTAATGGGTTAAGAACAGTCTTAGGTTTAGGCAATTTCGTATAAATTTGTTGTTGAAATAATTTGCATGAAAAAATAGGTACGTTTTGGGGGGTTTATTGATAACTCTCACACCTTGAACACAGAATATTGTCAAGTAACTTAATATTGATAGATTTTTTTTTTTTTTTTTTTATTTGGCAACGATAGCATAACATTGAATATCCATTGTTAAAGAAATGATCGGTTGGAGGCTATACTCGTAGCTCTAAGAAAATTCATTGCCATTCGAGGAGAATATTTTATGAAAAAACAAACTTAAGACGAATTTGTTGGTTTTCTCACATTCATCGACATGCAATTAAAATAAAAAAAAAAGAGAAGAAAGGACCATTCAAATAATAAAATTCGTATTGTACCCTACCAACCTTTAAAAAAAAATGAATGAATAAATAAATAAATAAAAGGCCAAAACAATCACGTTTTTGTATTGTTCGGGAGAAAAGAACATTTTTACATCTTCTCATCTTACGTAAAGGCAAACTGTCTTTTGCAGTTTAGAATTTTTTTTTTCCCTATACCACGTGCTGTGTGTTATATTTTTCTTTCTAATCTCGTATTATATTACATCATAACAGTTTAATAAAAACGGAGTTTTAAGCATTTAGGAAAAAGCAATAATGTCCATTTAATTGGATATTCAAACATGTCAGAAGCACACTAGAATTTATGTTAAAAAAAAAACAACAACAACACAAAATAGCAAAAACACCAATAGGGGCAAAGGAAATCTCTTAAAGTATCGAAATTTCTTTATTTTGGTATTGTTAGGAAAACGAGAAAATTTTTCTGTATAAATGCGATCTGACGTATAATTCTATTTATGTGTGTTATGTAAATTTGAGGGGAGCAACAGCTGCCGGGTTACTTAGCCTGACAAACGTGACTATAATCGACAGAAATATGTAGGGCAAAGCAATATTTTTTATTTTTTTTTATTTTTTTTGTAGGGTTGATTTTTATAGCTTACCTTATACCGTACATTAACACAGTGTCTTGCAACATTGCAAAAAAAAAATAATTTTAACTAAACTAAATTCTACGTCAGCGACTTTTTAGCGACTTCTAATAATGTTGGCGATGTACTTTATAGATTATATTCTTTGTGGTCCTTTATATAGTATCCCTCCAAGTGGGACATAGGACTGAAACTAGTAGTCGCCAAGACACCAATCTTATTTCATCTTTTCCCAACCAGTTTTGCTCTTTTATTGTCGATCATTTCCTCGTGTTCTAAGAGGCGGCTTTAGCGAATGACTGCCAGTGTGTGTCAACATTTTTATATTATAAAATTCAAATCGAGTCCGATGTTTCATGCCAAAAATCGCATAGTGGTGCTTGTGAATCAAATCTGAGGCTAGTTGTTTCAGTTTCGTTAATCAATTCAATCTCAGATTAGCTCATAGTAGCTAAAGCTTCATGGTAAAATTTGCTACTTCTCTACCAAGCCAGATCGCCTGATCGCTTCGGTAAGCAGTACCCGGTAGAGTTCTCACAACGTATGTTGCACGTCTACCTAGATACTAAATTTACCTACTTCCTGAGAGATGCCAAGATGAGTAAAGGCCAGTTAGGTTAGCGATCAACGCTTTCTCTGCTGTTGAGAATATTTGAACCAAACCAATGTCCATTCCAGAAGAACAGATTCATAATAGATAGATTTGATTTTTTTAGTCTCATAGCCCTCAGATCAGTATGTATAAATATCGCATACTGACAGTTTAATGGGTTCGTTTAATTGGAATAATAAGTGCGTTTGATGTCAGTAGAACCAGACCAACTTATGAACAGTTGAACGATAAATGGAAATATCTCAAGTAATGTTATTGTATTGAATCCTCCCTAACGTGTATTTCATATATGGTGACCTTGAATTCCATGTTACTTACCTTTGAATTTACTTAAATTTATAAACAAATTAAAAATCTACTATTTACTTCCGGTACCAAGTCTAACGCTCAACTGTCAACTCTAATAACTACATTGAGTGGCATTCACAAAATGTTGGTCTGACACCATCAAATAGTCTTACCCTCCAACACACTGAGCAAATATTGTCATATAGCTTATCGATTTAGGATGTTTTAGGGATTTCTCGGATTTCTATACTTCTCTGTCTATAGATAGGATAAGCCATTTCGAATACATTGAGCAATTTTCAACTACCTTATATAGGGCCTAAAGTATTATGTACATACAATATATTACCAATACCAACACATCATTCTTCTACTCAATAAATTCAGACCAAAAGTCCAATATCAAAATCATTAATCAACATAAAATTATCGGACACGAAGACATCTTTGACTCTTTGGTACTATATAGTTGGTTGCCTATGTCTATCTAATACATAAAAAAAAACCAAAAAAAAAAAAAAAAACAAAAAAAAAATGGGGGAACACGACAGGAAAATGTTGTACACAGTTAAGAAGGATTACCTGGACGAGTTGATGCTACAGGTAGTTTTTTATATCTCTACAGACAGACACTTTTCTCTATATTTATGTAGGTATGTGTAGGTGTAGGGTGTATATATACGTTTTTCATATGGGACACGTAGCATATCAAAAACTAATATATAAAAAAAAAAAAAATGAGAAATCATTTTTTTTGAAAAATCCCAATCGACTTTTTGGGTAAAAAAAGAAATTGTAATTTAAAGTGGAACAGCAACAAAAAAAAAAAAAAACAAAACAAAAAACATAGAAAAGCAAGCAATAATTGGATTGCCTTTTATGTGCTTTTATTATTTTATCAGATTTATTATTTATATGTTTATTTTCCATTGTTTTTTCTACAATAACAAAACAATGTGTACACACGTACATTACATATAGGAAAAACGGGAGAGAAAAAAAAATTCCCTCGCTACCCTATACGACACAAAATCAGAACATATGTTTTTACTTGCCTCTGTGTCGGTTGTCGGAGGAAACACAGCAACAACAACAACAACAACAACAAAACCTCCAATGATATATGGAAAATCGCGAATGTAGGCCATCCAGCCACCCAATGGATATGGTGTTTGTGAAGTATCCTTTGAATATGGACTTACAATAATATATTATAAGTATTGCCATGTATTCACGAACATTCCATTTAAGAATAGGTCGATTTTTGGGCCGAACTATTTTTTTTTATTTATAGTACAAGGACATTTGGAAGAAATTAAAAAAATTTATAATTTATGTGGAAATTAATACCTGGGGTCCACTTGTCTCTTCTTTTTCTTTAATGTACAAATTTATTTTGAATTTCTGCTCAAAGATAGAATTTAATACAATGGTCGCCCGCTTTGAGTAGATTATATATAAGGAGATAACATATGGGACAAAAGGTACGATTCATCAAAAAGTGCAAGTTAGAAAATGGCCGCCATCATTTCTCTTAGGAAAGAGAGTGTTTGACAAATTGTGCAGAGGCAGGACAACATTTTAATTGGAGGTGAGGGGGCATTGGATTTATATGCACAAATAACCTTAATAAGTAATTCAAAATGATTTTATGAAGCCGAAATGTCAAACATATACGGTTATGAATAGAATTATTAAAATATTATAGCTTGAAAAATGTGTCAGTAACCTTAGTGAATGCTCAATCCATGCTTTATCTAGATCTCCTCCTTATCTCGGAAAACCTACAAATTATTGTAACATTTCATCACACGAACATTGCATTTAAGAATAGCCTGATGATTTGACAACTTTGTAATTTGACACTCAATGCTGTCGGTTGACAGTTTGTCAGAGTTAGTATAATCTATGCAAGAACTTTGAATTTGACAGCGATATTTTTGATTTTTATTTTTTATTCTCGAAATTTCTTATCGATGACAATGATGAGATTAGATCCAAATAGTTGACCAGTACCTAATAGTATAACAGTGGTAAACTATTATGGCACGTACTCTATTTCGGCACTGTACGGTACGTATTATGTTTGGATGACCAATAAATTACTTTTAGGACATAATTTCGAATATCAAAGTTTTTTTTTTTAAATGGAATGTACGTAGAAAAGCCGATCCCAAATGTAAAATATTGACATATTGACATCATGTATGTATGTATAATATGTATACATATTTGTAAAAAAAAAACCAGGTAGGTATAATATTTACAAAATATACTTGATCGGTTTTTTTTGTGTGTATGTTATGTACAGGTACTACATACCTACTAGTGCACATATGTACATTATGTACCTATGTATGTCAATATTTGAAGATATATGTATATATTTATATATTAAAGCCAACTTAATTTTTTCTACCAGTGGTATAAATGTGTATATACTTATGTAAAACTGGAGAGCTTCTTTATTTTTACCAAAAAAATTGTTTTAGCTTCTCCTTCGGGGGTACCCTTTTTATTTTATATTAAAAATTTATATTACTTGGGTGTGTCAATTGCGAATACTATTATTGTCAAATACTGGCCCAACTCACCTATAAAGGCGTTGTGTGTAAAAAAAAAGATGTTGTAGAATTTGTAGCAAATGTGCAGCAGCACCAAACATATTTTGCTACATTTTTGACGGTTTGCTACACACGTTTTCTGGGTGGTTTATCGAAACAAAACGAAAAACGAACTAATAAAAAACTGACTATTTTTGCTTTTATTTTTTTGGTGCAAAATTTTTAAATCGATATACATACATACTTTTGAGGTCACCATTTTTTTTTTTAATCGAAAAACGAATTAGTAAGGGGTCTTATTACAATTGCCATGTAGTATAAATTTCACAAAAATCATAAGTTTGAGACTGTTAGGCCGATTTTGATGACTTAGGGGGCTTCTTTTTCAGCGAAATAAAGACCAAAATAAAAGTTTTAGCTTCAATTTGCGGGTAGCCTCGACCCTTAAGTCTAATACCCAGATTTTTTAAAAATCTTTTACTGATTATGATCTTTTCGAATCGGTATTTTTATAGAAATGTCTCACCATATCGACGAACGGTTGGCAAAATATTTTTTTTGCAATGGATATTCGAAGCAGCTAAATGGGGGAAACGTACAATGGTCCCGTAGTTTAAGAGATATGATTTTTTTTTAAAGAACTTTCATCGAAAATCTAAGGAAAAATTGGGAAAATCTGAACAAAAACATATTTTTTCCCGAATTCTATAAAGTTGATCTTAAAATTAATAATCGTAACGTTTTCAATCAATTTATGAAGATTTCAAGTGATTTGTATAGAATTTTTACATATATTTCCAGATTTCCACTCATTTACTATGGAATGCCTTAAATAACGACTTAAATAAATTTCGATCAAAAATTTAGAAGCCTTTTTTTAAAAAAAAAAATGGAATATTTTCATTGTTTACAAGAAAAACTGAAAATGAATGCTATTTTCCTGCAAAGTATAATTAACAAATATATAAAATCAAGTTTCGTCTATTTTTAGGAAATTTTCACATTATTCTATCAAAAATACCTTCACCTATATTCTACAATCTAAACTATAAAAGGACAAATGAGAAGAAAAAGAAAAAAACTTTATTTTCACAATTAAGAAATATATCACGTATACCCCTCAGAAGAAGCGCTTGAGAACAATGCAATTTCATAGATGGTATACAAATTTTCTTTGTATCTATGTTAAAAAAAAGTAAATACAATTTTTCTCATTATATTTTCCAATTCCACACTTTTCCCTTCTCAACAAAAAGTTCTAATCCAATCCAATGTCGTTCAACTTTTTTCTTGAAAATAATACTCCAGAAAACACAAACTTCTCTCAATAAATACCCGGTAATATCAAATAATTATCGTTTTTAATTGTCAATTAAATCGAATCGTTTTGAGCAATAAATTAACATCAGCAAAGTCCTTTAATTCACTAAAACAAAAATACTTCTCTTGTGTTTATCCAATTCTTCTTCTTTTTTTTCTCTCTCTTTTCTTCTATTTGTAAACATTCCTCGCCCCCAGAATATTTTCCGAATAGGTTAATTAAATAGACGATGAGTGTGTACCACCGCACCATCCTGACTTGGAAGTCTACAAACATATTAAGGCACACCCTATGTGATAAACGTATTGAAATCGCCCTGGAATTAGAAATTGTTCTATTACATAATTGATATGGGGAATGAGAATAGGTTTTTTTGTGGAGTGGGAGGGGAGAGGTAGAGAGGTAGAGGGGTTGGTGGGGTGTTTGGTGAAAAAAGGGGGCGGTTTCGGGTTTAGTTAAATTAGTGTACAATAATTCAAATTGATGTAATAATACTTGTGTGTCGTAATTTAAGCTTTTTGATTGGATTTTGATAGAGAAAGCAACAAATAAACAACATTTTATATATTGTACCAATACATATACATATACATATATTATACAATACATATATTTGTTCATATTGAGATTTTTTTTTTCTCTCCCATTTTCTATTTTCAGATTTTTCTATTTGTATCACTTTTCGTTTTACGCCTACCATTATCGCTTCAATGGGCAGTACAGCAGTTTGGCATTGATTACATCTTGGCTTTTCATTGAGGTATGTTTGTTGTTTTTGTTTTTTTGTTTTTTTTTTGTTCGCCTTAGTTTATGTATCTCACTTGATGATTGGCTTATAAAAATGATGTATTTACACAAAAACCTTAAACAAAACAACTCCCCCTTTTTCTTTTGTTCGTTTGTTCGAATTTAAATTGAAAAACTCCCACTTCTGACACCAATTACATATCATAATCTCTAATTTTAATTGTATGTTACCTAATTATATTCATATACTAGCTCTACACATTCTTATACAATATAAATATTAGGCACGATGATGCCCCCCCCCCCCTGTATTAATTACTATAGTAAAAAAGTGGCCACCCTTGTTCTACCTTTATAAAGTGGTGGCCATTAAATATATTGAAACATCCTTTTTTGAGAAAAATGGCTAACTTGTTGTCCGCTGTTTTACGCATGTCCCTTAAATTTAACCCATCTAAAAACTTATTACACCCGATCTACATAAGTTATCTAAAAAATATAAATATAGAAAATGTAATTTTGGATTCTATCTATAGATCTACATAGGAACAGATCTAATCTCCCCATGGAATTTCTCGAGAATCCTAATTGATCTCTTAAGATATATTAAAGGATGGTTGATCAGTAGTTGTTGATCGCTTTGCTTAAAATGAAATATCAAACAACATTATTTGGCATAAATTTCGGGCGTCATCTATTTTCTTCTTCTTATTTTCAATTTAATGACCTAGGCCACTTTGGTCTATATAGTCTAAGTCTTAGACCTACAGTTTTTTGTGGAATCCTAACCACTCGGCCCAGAGTCAAATCCCTTGCTAGATAAAAACACTTTCATGCTTTACTCCAGACGGGGATCGAATCCTTGACCTTCCAAAATCCTGCTCCAAACACACCACCTCTACCACTATGCCGTTTGGTCGGTCGTCAACTATTTGCCAGTTTGCCAAACAGTCTAATGTCTTTTGCTACCTTTAGTTGTACATAATTGAATGACGTCATTTTAAGCATGAATCATCTGGAAGTCTCCGCCATTTTAAATTGTTACCTTCCACTTTAGCAATATTTTAATCTTTTACGTAGATTACTGTAATTTTCACAGTCACATCAATATACATTGAACGCACTCCAACATTGTTGTGCTGAATTTATAATTTAAATTTCATTTTATCATATTTCGCCACCCTTCTTTGGTACCACAGTGCTAAAGGCGAAAGTGTACGCTAAGAAGTAATTTTTCAAATTGTCGGTAGTGAATTTAAAATTGCATTTCGGCTAATGTCAAAATTAACTTTGTACCAAAAGTTAATCACAGCACACAGCATTTACATATTTCGGCTTGTCAATCAAATTTTGCGTGACACATTCAAAAATCGCCCTAATGATTGCGTGTTCGAATCGAAGGAATTGTCCCTAAGTTCATTTGAATATAAATAAAAAAAAAAAACAACATCGAAACGCTTTCGTAACGTTTATCGTTTGTTCATTTTAGGGCTTTTATTGTCTATCAATATAACAACCAACAAACAATATTTTAATTAACCAATCGTGTAATTATATTGTAATAATATAATTAATTTTGCAGTAAAATAGCAACAACTTCCATTTCCTGGAAAATCTCGGAACTTTATTTAACATCCCGAATGAACTGCTTCATTACACACACACACACACAAAATGAAGACGTTCACCTTTCCATTATCGACTTTTATTGAATTTCATGTTCTTTGTACTTACAACAAGTAGTCTCCCTCTATTCATTTTATTAGAAATACATACACACACACACACACACATGCACACATATATTACATGCTCTCCATATACATACCTATGGTAAGCAAATAATAGACGGTGCTACGAACAGTTATGAACAGGAAAAGCTTAACCAAGATGTATAGTGGAGAGTTTTCTCTATATGAATGTGTATGCTGCCACCCGAAAATGTTTGCAGATGAAATAAACTTTTTGTCACGTGATTTTATTTTCTTTGCCACGTGAGTCTATTATTTTGGTCACGTGAATATAAATGCATATTGAAAATATCTTTTTCATGTCATATATAGTACATACCTACATAGTTACATACATACCTCATTTCTGTTTAGTATTATTTTTACATTTTACCTGTATAATATTAACCATCCTCTCCCCCTTATACTCCCATCCCATACATAAATATAAATGCATACAAACATACATAGATAGTAATGGAATAATGTTACAAATTAATATTGTTATGGGATATTGCATTAAAGAACTAAGCTTTAAGTGAAAATTATGCTATGAGTGTGTGTGTGTGTGTGTATAAAACATAAACTAATTAAAAATGTTTGTTGGCTAATGGGTGTGGGGTAGTGGGGGGAGGGGGAGCAGCATAGTTTTGCTTAAAAATGGAATCCTAAATTCAATGGATATTGTGTGTATATGTGTGATGAGATTGCTTATATAATTGGATTAAGTGGATTGCCCTCACCATACTACAGTTTTTTCTGATTTTAATCGGAAATTATTTTATATGCAGGTACGCCATTGATAATCTGTTCAATGCGTTAAATCTTAATAAGTATTTTTGTTAGTAAATTCATTTTCACTCTCCTACAACCCTCTCTAATGCATTTAGATTTTTATCAGGCAGTAGCTGAACCGCCATTTTTTACCTTTGTCTATCTATATTATAGACCGTAATCAAATCTATTAAAATGGCCGCTGACAAATGAAGTACTAGATACTAGAATATAGATTTGTCCCACAACTTACACTAAATATTAAACCCTATTTTACTAATGCCGAGAGATTTTCTTGCATCAGCGCGCTATAGTGTTCTTTTGTCAATAATTTGCCCTATTTGGAGAATTGTCATTAACGTCATTGGGTTAACCAGAAAATACACGTGATTTAGTTTAGTTAACTTAACAATTTTCAATTCGTATTTTAACGAATACTTCGCCACTGTCATTAGTGTTACGAGGTTACGACCATCTACGTCTATGGTGTGCTCAAATAAAATATAGATGAAATGCAAAAAGGTTGTTAATAACGTTGCGGTATGCTCGATCAACTGGCACTATTGTTACCGTATAAAAGAGATCTGTCGATATTACAGTTAAATTTCAAGATAAATTCATAACCGCCGGATTTTTAATAGTTCAAATGTATTCTCTTGACAATTTTGCTTAATTTCCAATAGATGTGTCTCAGTTCAGCCTTGAAAAATAAAGAAATACAAATTTACAGTGTCGAAACGTGACAAATTCGACAGAGTAGACCAATTTTTAATAAATAATTAAATATTGGGATTCCAAAAACTGTGTGGACTTATAGCAAAAGTGTCTATTAACCGCTATATCCCGGAAAATGTTTATGCACACCTTTAACAAGGGGAAGGGAATTCAAAATTTAATAAATTAATGAGATTGATTATTTTTGCCAACAGCATTCGATGGTCTTCTTCTTTCATCACTATGAACTGCCGGTAATCATGCAACAGGCTCAACTGCAACAATTGCTAATACGTTCACGGCAGAATGCCCAGCAGCAACACAATCAACCGCGTCAGCCACGTTCAACAGCGGCTGGAAATTCACCATCTGGACCATCGGCAAGAAATACGAACGCAAACGAATCGCGAACGACAAACATTCGCAACGATAACAACAATAATCAAAATATTCTCGTCAATATGGGAACGTTCGTCAATCAAAATCTTCCGATAATGCAGGCCCAATTGTATCGAATGTTTTTCTCAATTATCATTTGTAGCGTATCGATCGTTCGAAGTATTTTCGGTTATAATATTAACAATATCGTCATTAACAATCAACGTTTGCGCATGATCAACTTACGAAATTTACGACAAATTAATTTGGGCAGCATACAAATCAGTCCGGCAAACAATAATGCGAACAATATTAATGAAAATTCCAATTCCGATACGAGAAGCACTTATCAGAGAAATTTCGAGGAAAATAATTTTCTCTTTACAAATGATGGTATTGGTGGCAGTAGTAATACGGATACCAATGCCACCATCAACAATGCTAGTGATGATAGCATTACTAGCAATGCAACCAGATTAAATGCCGATTTACAATCACACGATACTGGCAACACCACTAATACAAAAAACAGAGATACACCAAAATCGGATCGACAATTATTATCGACGGTTGCTGTTGATGATGATGATGATGATGATGATGATATTCGGAAAAAAGGCCAAATTCATAATGGCGAATATGAGGTTCAAATTATCGAAAATAAATCAATTGAAACGGATGAGGATTGTACAACAGAAATCAGTACATTGATCAGTAATGATTCAAATAATCCAAAGTCTGTTGAAGCCGTCGACGCCGTCACCACCCCAAATTTGGGTGCATTTTCCCTGCCTATTGATATTAATGAAAAGTCAACCCCAATGGTTTTATTAGAAAAAATTGTAACACAAGACAATGACGACGACGACGACGACGACCAAGACGACGACGACGACGATGACAACAACACAATAGAACACAGTACGGATGGAACGTTATTTACAGAAAGTTCCACTAAGGAAATTTATAGTTCAAATAAAGGTGATACGGGAAATTATAGTGTTGATAGTCAGTGTGAGACGGGAAATGGCATCGGCATGGTAGAAACGGAGGAAATAGGCGGACAAAATGGAGAACATAATATTGTTAGTGCAAATATTGCGACGACCAAAACAAAGCATGATTGTGATTTAGGTTCAAAGTAAAAATTGAAATAATTTCGTAGTATGTGGATTTGTTTTTTTTTTGTTTTTTTTTTTTTTAATTTTTTAATTGAACATTAATCAAATAATTATTATTATTATTATTATAATTATGGTTTGACGCTTTTTTTTCTTAATTTTTAATTTTTTTAATTTATTTTTTTTTTAAGTGTTTTTGTTATAGACCAAAAAATGAATTTAAATGTTAGAGAGAAAGAGAGGCAATGAAAAAGTGATGTACTTTCGTATGGGACATTAGAAATTTTATGAAATTTCAATAATGGCACATTAAAAAGTAATTTTTTTTTTAAATAATATTATTATTGTATATAATGTAGACATTCTAAATGACGCTATAAAATTAACAAAAAAAAAAAAAAAATTGTTCCTAATGGAGGGCGATATTAGAGTAAAATTTTTTTTTTTGTTTGTTGAATATATGTGCGTCACATTACTGACTGATGGCTTGGTTGGTTCTGTGTGCAAATGACACGGGTCACCCTGTGATTAATTTCTATATACAAAAACGATAATGATTATGGCAGATTAATAGAAATGGTCACTGGATTACGTCACAACAGTGAGCAGACACCGAAATTAAATGTGCGCATGAGCATAATGGTGTCATACTCGAAATTTATTGTATATTTGGTGCGCAGTTATATTTAGTTGACATTTCTGATTATCAATATCCGGCCGATTGAATTATTCAATTTGTATGGCCTCTAGTCGGTATCTACAATGTAGTCTATCTTGCTTGTTTTTGATCAATTTTCATAAGAAATATATTTTTTTGACTATATAGCGCCACAACGGTTAAAAATAGAACTTTAAATCTATCAAATGTTGCTGTCTGATAGTAAAATATTTCCATTATTTGATGCCTCATGTCCATTTGGTTGGCCTGTCCACCAACTTGTCTGATTTTGGTCAATTTGTTCACAAGAAATATATTTTTGACTGTAGCGCCACAACGGGTTAAATGTTGAACTTTGTTATGTTGGTCAAAAATTATAGAATTGTTTAAGGTGCAGCAGGATCGTAATTTGTTCTGGCATAATCAAAATGTTCTAAAACTAACCGATTGTGGCGCTACACAGTCAAAATTGATGTATTAAAATGAAAAAAAAAAACTATTTTGAAAAAAATTCCAAAAAATTATTTCATTTAGAGCATTCTGACGAAAAGCTTAAAAAATACCCCTTTACGCCTATCCACGCCTATCCACCATTTTAGCGATTTGTCATTTTTAACAATTAATGTGTCAAAGCTGTGTGGGACGTGCCCGCCGCCCCCTTGATTTAAATTTCAAATGAACATTTTCGTTTGGCAGAAACGGCTGTCGAAATCGAAATTGTTGTTTACACTTACCTAAAAACATTTACAATGTACGGTTACGGATGGATGTCTGGTCTCTGTGGATATTTCGATTGAAGACAACTCCCCGACAATTTGATGTATCGGTGTTGTACACCCCTTGGGGAAAAATATACGTACATAGGTACCATTTTTCCTTTGTATCACACACATACATACAAAAAAAAAAAAAAAAAAATGTAAATATTTCGGTCCCTTTTTGTTGTTGTCACATTTAAATGGGTCACCTCGTGTTTTTATTATGCCGAAATGATGAACATCCTCAGGGAAGAAATGGCAGAGCAAAGGGCACGTGACGGAATAGCAGATGTTTACTTAATGTTATTGTAAATATTACTGTTTTGGTAGTGCTAAGACAATTTCAAGGAGTTCAAGGGTTGAAATTCTAGGTTCTTGGATTTAGGTTCTATTTTTGACCATTTTTTTTTTGTTTTTTTTTTTTTTTTTTTTTTGAAAAATAAAATTCTGAATTCTTTATTTAAAACAGTCAGTTTGTTAAGGTCACATAGAATTTCCTCCTTGAATCTTTTTTTAAACTTTAGCACTACCGACCTACCGACCACCCTGCCGCTGCGCATATGATTTGCATATTTTTGTTGCGTCATTTGGATCAATTATAAAGAATGCAATTCAATAATTATTAATCACATTACTTAATCCAAAAAAAAAAAAAAATTGTAAAATTAATCCTATTTTTATTTTATACACTGTTAAAATTTTATTTTTAACCTTTACCATTATATAAATTATAAAAGAGCTGTTGTTAATTGATAGTTGTGTGTTTTTTTTTTTTTTTGTACATTTTTGTATACAAACTATTTGCTATTAAAACACATATATTTCGACTTTACTTACATAGTTAAATTAACTTAAGTTGTTGTTAGTTCTAAGAACATGCAAAACAAAAAAAAAAAACAAAATACAAAATACAAAATTTATATACATAATAAATGAAATTAGGCTTATACACAAAATAAACAAATTACGGAAAATGAAATAAAGGTGTAATTATTGACTCAAGTGCCTGGTTCAAGACAAGACAAATATTTGGCAAACAAATTTGAAAAATTCCGAAATCGAAACCAGAAGTTCATAAATGCCAGCCGCGGTGACTTCATGCCAGAGATTGGGCTGCAAGTATACTGTGTTGAAATGTAATATTCTTGGTCGTAGAGTTACCCCCCGCAGCTTCAATTCAAAACGAATAGAAATAAGGTTTGAAATGGGACTTTGTATATTTTTTTTTAGAATAATAATTTGAAATTTTTTTTTTAGCATCTTTGCTGCCACAATAGGTCTACATTTGCAACTAAGAAATTTTCTGGGACGATATCAGAATCGATGGAGCCTCTGGACTACAAAAA
Source organism: Platyura marginata (assembly GCA_026745375.1). Classification (NCBI taxonomy): domain Eukaryota; kingdom Metazoa; phylum Arthropoda; class Insecta; order Diptera; family Keroplatidae; genus Platyura; species Platyura marginata. The sequence goes on from JANSTT010019822.1 coordinate 16,972, forward strand.
ACTGGACGATGGATGTTTGTAGGTGCCCAGGAATAAAAAAATTGAAATAATTTGTTAATAAAATGTACTTAAAACTGCCAATTGATTCCAATAAATTGGAGAAACTTAAAAATTCGTCTTTTGTTTTGTATGGATCATTGGCAGGTGAAGATCTACAAGACGCATCAATATCGAAAAACTGATAATGCCATTAGAACGGCCATCCCTTAAAACCCCTAAATACTAATTTTCATGAAAATATCTCCATAAATAAGGATTTTCCAAAAATCGATTTCAAAACGGTACATGCAGCGCCATCTCTGGGTTGTGTTACCTGCTGCAACTTATGAACTCCTGATCCAAAAAAATTTATTTTTTCGTTTAAAACATTTTTTTTTGCCATTTTTGTGAGGCGTCGTTTAGCAAAAAAAAATTTCAAACTTTTTTGTGAAATAGGTTTTTTGAAAATTTGTTAAATGAAGGAATATCGGAAGACTGAAAACGCCATTAGAGCGGCCATCCCTCAAAACCCCCACATACCAATTTTCATGAAAATATATCGAAAAATACGGATTTTCCAAAAATCGATTTCAAAACGGTACATGCAGCGCCATCTCTGGGTAGAGATACCTGCTGCAACTTATGAACTCCTGATCCAAGAATTTTTCGAATTGAACATTTTTTTTTGCCATTTTCGTGGGGCGTCATTTGGTAAAAAAAAAATTTTAAAAATTTGAAAAATATTTTTTGTTGTCAAACGCTGCCCCACGAAAATGGCAAAAAAAAATGTTCAATTCGAAAAATTCTTGGATCAGGAGTTCATAAGTTGCAGCAGGTAACTTAACCCAGAGATGGCGCTGCATGTACCGTTTTGAACTTTGATTTTTTAAAATCCATATTTTTCAAGATATTTTAATAAAAAATTGGGATTTAGGGATTGTAAGGAGCGGCCGTTCTAATGGCGCTATCAGTTTTTCGATATTGATGCGTCTTGTAGATCTTCACCTGAAAAGGTTCTTCAATTGATAAATTCTTGTTGATCTTTACCTGAAAATGATAAATGGAAAACAAAAGACGAATTTTTAAGTTTTTCCCATTTATTGGAATCAATTGGGTGTTTTATGCACATTTTATTAACAAATAATTTCAATTTTCTTATTCCTGGGCACAGCTATATACAGCATCCATCATCCAGTTCCAGAGACTTCATCGGTCCTGTTAACGTTCCAGAAATTTCCTCGTTCAGAGTTTAGCTTTCAATGCAAAATGAAGACCAATTGGTAAATGTATTACAAAAGGGATTATTCCATCTATAGATTATGACCATCCAAAATCGATGGAATGTGGAATTCGAAGAATCTGACCTAGGAATAAAAATTAATTTTTAAATGTGTTTGTGATGTGATTAATAATTTTCAATTAAATATAAAAAATAAACATCAAATTCTCTTTTATATCTTCTCACCAATAATCCATTTATTTCTCTCGCTATATGGAGATTTCTTGTTGTTGTCAGCCGTGGCCCTCTCACATATTATCAGCAGCAGAGAATTTTTCATCATTTACCCAAACCACTCCCCACTCCCCAAATATATATATATTAATTTTATTCCGAGGATTTTATTTATTTTCATACGACATACAATAAATATACCTTTGTCAAATTGAGTCTTGTCTCTTCCGATGATCTGGAACCGTACCAAAACTTATTGAACAACATAATTTTCCGCAAAATTTAATTTACCAATCGACTTACTCTTTTTTTTTTTTTTATTCTACAACCGCCCCCCTCCCCCATCCGCCAGAACACTGCATTTCAGGTCAATAGTCAATAACCAAAAATAAATTAAAATTCAGTACAAAACTCAATAATATACCAAAGAGAAAATTGTATTATAATGGCAAGTCAATAAAAAAAAAGAAGGAAAAAAGAAAAAAAAAATGAAAATTTTTTTGGAAAAGATGATGAAGAAAAATAGTATAGAGATAGGTAGGTAGGTAGGTAGATAGGTAGCATAGAGATTTTTTTTTTTTTTATATGTGCGATGGAACACAACATAACACCACACAAAACTCCTTCTTCTGCTGCTTCTTCTTCTTCTTCTTCTCCTCTAAATAAAAATGTGCTTGGGATGTTTCTTATGCGTTACCATGAGAGATGAGAATTTAATATATTCAAATTGAATCCCAAAATATTATCATAATATTATAAGTACACGATTTTTACTGTTTACATTGGAATCTCTTGAACACAATTATGGTAATTTGTATCTGTACCTACACACACACACACTCTCGCATCCAGACAAGTTGACAAGTTTAGTTTTCACAGAATTTTATTTTTTGTTGTGGTGGGAGGAAATTTTTTTTTATATAAAGTGAATGCAAACACAAATTTACGGAGAGAATTCATCTCAAATGATAAATGGATCCCAAAGTGTCATCGAGTGACGACTACAACTATAGGAGGTCTACATAAATAGGAAGATTGTTGCATTTGATACAATTTAAAATTGTTTGAGTGAATAAATGTCCATTTACATCTGAAATTATCATTACTATTAAAATGTGTGGGTGCGTGATTGTACAGTACCTGTCCAGTGAATATGTATGCATATATTAAGAGTGCGTGCAATTCACTGGTCACGTACTGTATGTACTCAAAAACAAGTATTCAATTAATATCTTAGTCAGAGTTCACCCTGTATGAATAATTTTAATGTAGTTTTTTCAGGTCTACAATTTTTTTTTTATAAAATTTTCCAATAAAATGTAAAATAAAGGCGAGTTTCTGAAAAAAAGCGCAAATTCCATAACTTTAGGGGCTCTTGAAACAGATGAAGACGACCAAAAATCAAAAAGTCATAGAACAAATGAATAGCAACGAATATAATTGATCCAAAGAGAAAACTGGCGGTCTAATGGAATTGAGGGAAAAGGGATTATGCATAAGCGACTATGGCAAAATCTTACCACGTGACTAAGATTTTCTTGTAGTTAGTTAAGGACGTCCAGGACCATGTCGTGACCATCCCTAGTTTTATTATATGAGCAATTGTGATAATAATGAAAAAAATTTACCGGTACCGTAATCATAGGATTATGAAAATCTCAGCACCGGGATTACGGTGCTAGAAAAAGGTCCGGAATCCCGGGATTGGAAGCCATAGTTGTATGTAAATATATATGTACCCCGCCCTTGATCTAAAATCACAAATTTACCATGTACATTGTACACCCTGTAGCTCAACAGACGAACAATCAAACGGACAAATATTCAGACAGACAGAGAAGGGGCGCGAAAATCATCATTAAACGTCACCCCGCTTCGGTGCAGAAAAAATTCTGGGTGTCGTCCATATTTCACTTAAATTCATTCTAATCGTGCCTTCTCAAAGTAATGTAAGGATAGAAAAGGGCAGACAGTATAGCCAAGACCCGTAGACAATTTGGCAATGGCCGTCGCGTCGCCACTCACTTATGTGCCAATAGAATTTTTGACAGCTTGACAGTTGGTTATTGTTTACGCATTTGCGCACAAATGTTCTGCTGATTGTCAATTATAAGGAAGCAGCGCCTTGCTTGTCTTCACCATTGTTGCTGATTTAAGTCAATATTTGTCGGCGTGAAGATTTTTAATGGTGGCCCCCCTCCCAGTGAGTTTGGGATGTGCGGGTGGTCTGTAAGTAATTCAAGTCTATGCTTCGACAATATTTGACCAAAAATATAGTCAAGATCAAGTCAATGAGAATTTTCCAAAATTGTACCAATATTGATACCAAAGAATGATCTCTCTCGTGCCTCTGTATGTGTATATTGTACATAAATGGACACAAGTAGGGGAGGTGTCGCAAGTAACGCAGTACTAAATGTACCTAAATTTAATTAACACTTTTTTAATGATATGGCAAATGTGATGCATTTTTTTTGTTGGTTATTTTGTGTCTACACACAGCCACAAAGTAGAAACCACCTTTTTTACATCGACAAATAAATGCCTAATTGCCAGATTGTATATATAAAAAATAAATATAAAAGTCCAGTTTAAACGAATGTTGAATGAATGAATTTTTAAATTGTGGGGTAACTGCAATTATGAATGAATGACATTTATGTAGTATAGTAGTAGGGTAGGTATGTGTAACAACAATAAACACTCAGGTAAATATCAATTAAATTATTTTATAGTCACAATAATTTGACATGCAACAACAAAAAAAAAAACGGATATGCAACCACAAATATAGTGGTGAAATAAAATTTGCTTTCAACTCAAAAACGTTTGTCAATCAAATTAATTGATTTGTTAAAATAAAAAAAAATAAAAAATTGTATAAAATAACCAAAAAAAAATTACTACACGGGAAAATTGTATAGGCTGTGGTTGATTAGGCATATACATAGTAGGCTTATAATTCAATTAAATTAATTATTATTATTATTTTAAATGAAAGACGGACAATAAATGTTGAACGTTGTGTAACACTTGTCAACTACGTGTATTCTCAAGCAATAACAACATAAATAGCGTGTTAATAACCCAAGAATACGCGTGGCCATCAAAGTTTCGTTGATACAGAAGGAGAAGTCTCGTTAAATTTGGCTTTTATCCTGAAAACTATTTAAATATGAACGGCACCATATTACCTTAGATTTTGTGACATTTTTACCGGACATTTTGTTTGTTTTTTTTTTGTTATTCGTCCTCCATTGTTCGCTGTCGATTTTGAAAACCATTTCCATCGTTGCACTAGTGCTGGGAATTAATTTGGTGAAATCATCTGAAAATAAATTTTCCAAATAATTTCACAAGGAAAATTTTTATTTTTAAATTGTCAGAAACTGTGTTGTATTAAGAATGGTGTTACCGAGCAATTGAATGACTTAAGATCTTAGAACGTCAATTTATTATATTCATTACAAACCTATCAATTGTTTTTTTTTTGTTTTGTTAATATTAATATTAAATTTGGAATATTTTCTCCTATATACCAACATTGATCCCGATCCTTTTTCTTTGATGTCACAATAATTTCTCAATAAACTTCAGTTCTTCCAGGCAAACATAGTAAATGTTATGCTATTCTAAACAAGAGCTACATGTCTTCTAACTAACCCAAAAATTCCATTTTCCCAATGTTCCTATTGTGGACCTAAACAATTCCTAATTCTGACCATCACTAAATACAAATCCTAGAGGACCTTCAGAGGGTAGGGTACGTTGGCAGCAGAACGGTTCAAAATTGTATATAGAACTAAATTCATAATGCCGAATGGCGCCCATTTGATTTTTTTGATTGATTTTTTGATAGGAGTGTGATTTTGTATAATACTCCAGTTACATTTATCTCAATTGATCTGACGATCTCTTTTTTCTGTGTGAAAATGTAGCACTTGAAGTGTTTTTTTTACAGAAACCTTACAAATGCTCGCTATTTCACCGCCATTTAAGCAATGCTATTTTTTTTTGAGATAATGCCATTATTAGACTGTTTTTAAGTTAAAATTAACATACCAGAGAAAAACATTTTCATGTTTTATCCCAGTCGGATTTGAACCCGGGACCTCCCGCCCATTTACACCATACATACACCATACATACACCAATCAGTTTCCAGCCATTCCCCATACATTATACACATAAAGTGCTTCAATTAATATTTAATCAAAAACAAGCAAATCAAAATGTTTAACACCATTATCGATTTAATAATTCAATCTGTTACCCACATATCAATTTACTACTTAAGACTTTACTACATCAATTTGTTACGTTCCCTTCAGTGTGCAGCCATAAGTTACCGAGGTGTTGTAAAGAGCAAAGTTCTGGCACCCCTTTTTGCCAAAGCCAAATGAGAGAAGAACATATGTACATGAAAAGTGAAAATTGTTTGCAGATATGTATAATGTTTATCCAAAACTATTCAAAAAGCAAAAATCAATTCTCTTGTTAAATACCGCAATTGATTGTTGTAAATTGTCTAGTATTTATGTATACGGGGTACACATACACACAAAAGTGTTTCAAAAGTTTCATTTGGTGCCAATTTATGTTAACTTTATCATAAACTTTGTAATGTTATTTGTTCATTCATAGGTATAATGTAGGTGAAAAGGGTTTACGTTTAAGAATAGATTAAATCTCCTATTTTGTGTACAATCAATTTGTTGGGTATTAATGAAAATTAAATTAATTTAGATTTGTAGCTAGACTGAAGGTGTGTGTGGGTGGTGAGTGAGCAACCTATTTGTAAATAAACATCAAATTAGATTAGATTATTCCCAATAGAACATGTACGTAGATTGCGTTGCAACAGGTATCCAAATAAAGTTTGGTGAATTTTTTATAGCAACTAAGTATTATTGGAAACCTTCTACAAATCAGATTAAGTCTATTGCAGAATGCATTTCCTATACGATTGAGATTGAGTAGCTCCAGTGAAAAATGCACTGGATTATATTCAAATATCTTAAGCTTATATCGAGTTTATTAGTTTATATCTTCAACTTTTTCATATACGAAAGCACTCCTTCCATTACATGTTAGCAGATAGCGTGACTGATGTATTACATTATGGGAAATTTTGGGCTTTCACCTTGTGTCGTTGCCGTGCAGTGACACGATTTCAATGCACTTTGTACATTTGCCAGAGATTAACCAGAATCACTATAGTTACTACTGCAAGAAGATCGAAGGAAGCGGTACTAGAGAGCAGTGCTGCCGTTTTAGTTTTTTTTTTTTTTTTTTAGTAAGAATTTCTTGTAACCGACAGCTGACAGAGACCTCTGGACGTGAGCTGGATTTAAAGTTAAATTTACAAGCGCACTTTTTGGACAAAAATATATCGATGGCCTAGTTTGAATAGGTCTCAACCGACATTTACAAAATTTTACAGAAGGCACAAAAAATCATTTAATAGAAAATTTTTATGCTAAAGATAAAAATGTGAATATATGGAGAATATTTTAGAATCCGCTTAAAATTAAATCTAATTTTGAAATTACAAAAAATTATGTAATAAAATTAAGGTATGGGGTGGGGGGGACATTACATTTATTTGTTATGTCATGTGATTGTAGAAGGGAAATCCCTAGAAATCTACATTACATACAGGGTAAAATGTAGCAGAATTATATGTCTGTAGTACTAGATTAACAGTTGGCGCAAAAAAAAAACGTATTTTAAAAAAAATGGTGGTTGAGGCCTATTGAAACTAGGCTATCGATATGTAAATAAATGTAATAAAATACAAAAAGCTATTATTTTGCATTGGGGAGTAGAACCAAATAGTAGTATTTTCGTACTATCGGAGTACTTTCGGCAGCACTGCTAGAGTCAGTTTATGTCGTCGTCATGCCAATGGATATGGTATACGGGCCTATACGAATATCAAAGGTAGCCGATCACAATTTCGGCCATATTTCGCTATATTGACTATTAAAAATTAAAATATCTCAAGAACATGAAAAAAGACTCTCTCCAAAAGGAGCTCAAATGCTGTTTACCATGAAAAATCTTCTCTAATTCATAAATATCGCTTAAAAGTTTTCAAGAACCCCCCCTCACACACCTATTAACTCGATGCATAATCATTTAATAAAAAAAAAAAAAACCACCCCCATTCCACTACAGAAGCGATCTCTGAGAATGAGATTTAGAAATGTAATTCCAAAAATATGCGAGGATTTAAAATACTTAGGTATATTAGCAAATAAACTAAGAAAAAAAAAATATAAAAAGAAAACAATTTTATAAACCCACAACATTTCTGAAATTCAACCCCCCCCCCCCCCCCCCCAAAAACCATATTGTATATACATATAGATATTTTAGCTCCCTTATTATTGTATACCTAACTCAACGAATATAAAATTATTAAGTCATCTTGCCAACGCTAATATGGTATTTTTACAAAAATCCTTATTAATTAGAACAAAACATTCAATAAATAAGTAGAAATTAATCTTCGCAGCAGATAAAGTTTCCCTATGTTTTTTAACGTCAAAAATATTACATAGAAGTATTTAGGGCTTAAACATTTTTAAAGTACCCCCTTAATATGTATACTATATATAAATACAGATATATACAATATACATACATATATATATAGAAAACCTTTTAAAAAGCATGAATAAAATCAGATTTCATGGTAAATCTTACATTTTTATCAAGATATATAATAAAGAAATTGCTAGGTAAGCGGAAAAGTGTCACTTTCCATTATTTCCTCTCGCCAATTTTTGCGAGCAAAGCTTTTGAGGAAGGCACATTTTTCGGTACGTACGTACCTACCGACCGCATGTATTTATATGTATATATAGAGATAGACCAACCACACCCATCAACCGGATGGCGGATGGTGTGCGTTTTAGGCATTTTGTCATTAGGATTTGTAAACGTTAGGGCTTCTTTCTGTTGTTGTGTAGATTAATATTTTTTAATTATGGTGTTCAAAGCACATACACAGAGAAAAATTAAGTTTCCGGTATAAATATAAGATAGAGAATCTGTGCTTTTTTTGGTATATGAAGGGGGAAAGGGGGGAGCTATCTGTCTGTGTGCTGAACGTACGATATTAAAACAGTAATTATTCTAATGGCTATTATCTGAGATGGGAAGGATGTGTTTTAAAAATAAATTTATTTTTTGTCAGGTTATTATCGACCTTCTTTTTCTTATTTTTTTTTTCTTTTGGGGTTTATTTTGGGTCATATTGAAATGCGTTGGTTTCATTTACTGCTGCTGACCGTTGATATTTTCTGTTTCTTTGGACTTTGGAACGTATAATTAATTTTGATCAGCCATTCCCCTCCCCCCCTATCCTTTATTATGGCACTGATTTTTTTTTTAAATTACTCCTCCAACGAAGAAACTGGTTACGGTTCAGCTTCATAATAATTTTTTGAAATTTATAAATTTTGGTAAAGTTAATATTTTGACCACCCCCCCTACACCTGTGTGGAGACATTGAATTCGAAGTAATTTTTACAGCAAAAGGAATTTGGAAATTTTTATGTAACGCTTATTTGTAGGAAATTTTATAGGCTACAATATTACGAAACATAATTTTTTGAAAAAAACCTAGTAATAATACTCGTATTAGAAAAATGATAAAAATAACCGATTTTTCACTTTTGGCAGAATTCCGTCCCATCTCTAAATCGCCAAATTTTGAGCGGAAATTTATTTCTCCAAAACACAATTTTTGCTTACTCTGCCGTTTTTTGAATTTAAAAAAAAAACGAAACTTGTCTAGGATTTCGGGAAATATCTTCTGAAAAAAGATACATTTTTATAGATTTTTTCCAAAAATTTATTTTACCCAAAATGGTTCTTAAAAATAAAGAAAATTAAAATCTTTTTCTGTCAATTCAATATCTTAACTATTATGACTTTTGTTATTTGCCAAAAAATGCATTTCCCGGTAGCGAAACGGAAAGAAACGGAACGGTACGGTGTGCATTGTTCCTATAGCTTAACAATTACAAAAAAAAAATTTCTAATAAAAACTATTCGAACAGAAATAGCAGCAACATCACAAAATTGTATCTGGTAGATTTATGGGGGATGACTTTTCTTGTATATAACTGTCACCTTTCCTATGCTATGCTTAAAATACCTACACCAAAAAAAAATCTATTTTTTTAAATGGCGTCAAATAAACTAAAAAAAGAAAGTTTCATTTTGATTTTACGATATTTCTATAGAGATAACTACCCCGTGATGGTTTTTTGCTACCCAATTCTATATAGGTACATACAAAATGCAAAAATGCATGTACAACATATATCTACATACATATATACATACATACACTACTAGACTGGCTGGTCCATTGCACTACATATGTACGTATACGTATGACTTCCTGATAATTCATTCAAATTCATGAACATTACACATTATATTCACAAAAAACGTGTGGGGTGGCAACATAGCTAAAGAATGAGAGATTTTGTACTCGACGTTCTTATACATACATATATGTAGGTATCCTTTTATATATTCGTGTATGCTCTACCCACCCACTCATACACAAACAGAATAGCAACCAAAAAAAAGCGACAGGGAAAAAATAAAAAAAAAAAAAATAAAAAAAAAATGTATGAATGAAAAGTTTGTACTTCGTTATTTGACAAATAAGTCTTTTTATGTGCTTTAAGCTGATATGATGATGGTGTAATACACCTTTTCAATTGGCAGAGAAACTTATGTAGATGAGGGGTTAAAAATTGCTGCGATAAATGCAAAAATTGTTTGTTTTAAATAGCATGGTTACATAAATTATGTAAATCAATTGTGTATTGTGTATATCTTATTTTTAACCGAAAATAGGAAATTGAAAATGCCTTCTAGGTTACCATTTTTCTTCTATTTTTTTTTTTTTTTTTTTGTGGTTTCTGTCCGATCGAGCGCATGATGTTTGTTAGCAATTTGAATTCTTTAAAATATTAGACTTTTTTTGTTGTTGTTGCTACTGTATGAACAGTAGGTTGCTATAATATAGGTACGGCAATAATACAGACAATACGAATTATCTAGGACTGAGACGGAAAATTTTTAAACATTCTTTAAATTAGAAAAATCCATAAAATGGAACAGGATCTTAAAGCGTTAACCAAAAAAAGTCATTTATAATTTGACGTTTTAGGCAAGAAGTGTTTAAGAATGTGAAACTCTATTTTCAAAGTTTATCCCCATTTTCAATGTTGATACAATTCAGTGGCGGCTCGTGGTTTTTTAAAAAAGTGACACAATTTTGAACTTTTCTATTACTAAAGCTATGGCTTGGAGTATTTTTAAATTATTTTAGTTTTTGGCATTTTTGGTTAAATAAATTTTTTCAAAAAGTTACCCTTCAAGGTCCATATATTTTGAACATGAAAGAGTTAACCAAAAAAAATTTAAATTCAACTAAATTTATTCAGGGAGACATTCCTTATGATTTTAGTGCATTAATATATGTATTTCTAAAATGTAACCCTTACAGGCATCATTTAGACCTCAAAGGGTGTAAATAGTATTTAAATTCTGAGAATTCTTGATTAATTCCTTTCAAAATGTATGGCCCTTAAAGGGTTAACTTTTTCCAAAAACAAGTATTTGTTAGTTTTCCGATCTGCGGAATCCTTCTTAAGCATTTGTACCTGTAAATACCTGAGGTTTGTTTGTGATGTTCGTCATCATGTGCCAAGAACCGATTTCACACTTGCACTGAATACTTGAGTATTTTGGTCCGTCTGAAAAGCTTGAAGGAGGTCGCATATGTCATTGAGCTGCACGGAATGCGACTCCTGCTTGTCGTATTCGATGTTCTACGTCAACAATATATGTGGAGTCCTAAAAATACATGCATAAGGTCCAACGAACTAATAGTAAAAAAAGTAACGTAGCTGTTCAAAAAATTCAATTTTTTACATGCGAAAAAATGACGAGAAAAACTCAACATTCCATATACGACAAGTAATTTATCCCTGGCACATTAAATGTTAACTAATCTCATCTTGGTATACCTTATAAGAATTAAGAAGCTCAATTTAATCTCAAATAACTAACACATATTATTTTTGGCTAGGAGAACAAGTAATTTTACTTGATCCATCATAACAAGACCATCCCTATTAAACCTATTATAATAATATATGTACTCTCTTTTTCTCTCGTATATCTATAAAAATGTGCTGATACAAATACCGTCTAACAAAACCCTTAGCACTGATTGTCGACTTTATCTAATTTTTATTGATTAGACGTCGACTGATAGATAGATAGATAGATATCGTCTAACAGCATTATATTATTATATGTTAGTATATGTCTCTAGACAGTTGAATTATTAATAATGCAGCATTGTTATTTCGTATAAATATTTTTTCTAACAATTCCGAAAAATTCTTTTTAATACCGATACCGAACGAATCCCTTTTAATAATGATGAAACATATAAAATATGCAAAACAAAATTATGCTCCAACTATATCTATTGTCTCTATAACTACGTATATAACTCGTATGTATATATGTACATATATGTATGTATATTGATGTGTATCTGTATATATGCATGCTTTTTAAGCTCAATTTTTCATAAAACTTTTGCTAGGAAAGCGTGACAGTCTATTTACAGAAGCTAGACAAAATAAAAACTTTTCTGTGGAATATTTTCTTCTTTTTTTTTGCCCCCTCTCTCTCCCTCTCTCTTTTTCTCTCTTAAAACATCATAATTCATTTTTCTCGGCAAAAGTTTTTAACATATTGTACAAAAAAACATAAATTAAAATTATAAAAAAAGAACAACACAACAACTTTTCATCTTCTATTATTTAAAAAAAAAAAAAAAACAAAACAAAAAATCTTCGTCCATTTTGTGGAAAATTATTTCATATGCGAAGTAGGTGGGTGGTATACATACACGAATATGCCATATATGATTTTCAAAGTTTTTCATTTATGTAATTTATATTTTAGGTATAGGTATCCCTCTCCTCTATGTATGTATATATGTATATGTATATGTATGGCGATTGTTGATTAAATTACTCGGGGATATCAATTTGCAACTACTAAGTCAAATAAATCATAAAACACATACATAGCAGTCACGAATTCTGCAAGCATATAGAGGACGTAGTGTTTCCTAATACTGATATGGTGTTTTTGGGAATTAGTCATATATGGAAATGTCTCACCATATATCGAATTCCTTAAATTTGATCTTAAAATTAATAATTTTAACGTTTTTGATTAATTTGTGAATAAAATGTGAAATTTCACGTGTAAGAAAATGCCTGAAAATGGCTTAAATTCCGAACAAAAACCGAAATTTGATATTGAAAAATTCAAAATAAATACTAAATGACGAAATCGACCAGAGAACTATACATAGCTGGATTTATTTAAACGTCAGCTTTAATTTCTGTGATCTTTCATAGCTAAATTCTAATCCAACGATTTTAAAAAAATCTTTGGTGAAAATTTCGTATACGGAACACTAAGTTTGCAGTGGAGAAGGAGGTGATGGTGGTCTATAGCCTGAGTCCCACCGACCAACGTTTCTATGGAGACTTTTTGGCGGTCGCTCCTCTCCAGCTCTCCAGACGGGTCTAAAGTTTGTATGAAGAACAATTAAAATATTTTTTTTCTTGGAAAAGCGGTGGAAAAGTGGGATATGACGCATTACCCACATTTGTTGGGGAGTTTTTGGATGGCACCTTTCCTGCCCTCTAGGGAGATTAAAATTTTGTATGGAGAAATGTAAAAATTGATTTAGTTTTTAATGTACATATATAAAATGTCGTATGCAATAAATATGTAAAAAAATTAGTCGGAAAAATTTACATTTTGTTTTAAAAGCGTAGCTAATCAATCGTATTTAATAATCCTGGAGATAGGATAGACGAAACTTTGGGTAAGCAGTGGAAAAAAAAGATGTAAAATTATTTTTGTTTAAGTCTTACATTATTTATTTTCAAGTATAAATGGAAGAGAGTTGGACAAGGAACTTATATAATCAGACACACACACACACACAACACTCCAACAATCAAAATGGTGTCCATAACCGTTCAAACCCCCAAAAATCATTTAATTCTTATCTTTCCTGTACAATAAAACCATATTTAGGGGGAGGGGGGTGGTTGTTTTTTTCTAATCTGATATTAATACAATGAGCTGAGTTGAGTATATGTAGGTAGAATGTAGAAAGGAACATTGCGTGTGTGGCCGCTGTGTCATTTAGAATTTTCGTAACATAATTGTAATTGAGTTATACATACGTTACATCAATATGGGGGGAGGGTGGTGTTGTGTATGTTATTTTCCCTTAAGTGGTTTCATTTCGGAGACTAAATACTTCTTTATCACGAATATTGCCAAAAATGTTCAATGTGTCTCTCTTGATTTATTAACAATACTTCAAAGCATATAAGATAACAAACAAAGATTATAGTCATTATCAACTAAATATAATGTAGGTACTTATTTATGTACGTAGATGTGCATAACGTAGAACAAAGAATATTTTATTTTTAAATTAAAATTGTCTTGTAATTGCAGGTATATGTAATACAAATGTCTACATTACAAAAGAATGGGCAAATCGTGTTTATTTAATTTAAACACGCGTAGTGTTACTTATTGTACATTTTCTACGAAAGAACAAAGAATTGTTTTTAAAATACATCAAATTACAAATCTTTTTACGCTATCATCATCAAACACAGTTGTTCTAAGTTTAAAAGGGAACATATCTGGAATAACTCAATGAAGATGTTGAAGGACTTTCGTTACCGAGGTAATCTTACATCAAGTGATAAGGAATTGGTAGTGTTTTATGTGAAATACGTCTTTCTATTTTTATTGTATACAGTATATTTGCACGTGTATGATTATCAGTGGCGAAACGTGAGAATTATTGATCCTATCAGGGGACTATTTTTTATAAAAAAAATTACGTAATTTTGATGAAAAAAAAAGGACAACAAAATTGGGCGTTCACCGAATATCTTGACCGTTTTTTCGGCGGTTTTTTTTAAAAAGTGACACAATTTATTGAACTTTCTGAATACTAAAGATATGGTTTTGAAATTTAGTATTTTTATATTATTTTAAATTTTCAGCATTTTTTGTTAAATACATTTTTTTGAAAAAATTAACCCTTTAAGGCCCATACATTTTGAACATGAAAGGGTTAACAAAAAAATTCAATGACGGTGGAAGGCAAACTTGTAAGCTTTTTTGGAACATTTAATTCTAATTAGAAAAAAAACCATGTAAGTAGTGTCCGCGAACCGCCTGGTTACATAGTTATTCCCAGTAACCTTACGGTAGTAGCTTTGCGACTGTTACCGGGCCAGGTTATATTTGCCATTGAGGCTGTAATTAAAACATAGTTTCTAAATCATAGAAAATTTCTATTTTAGCATCAATTAGTTTCATCAAATTTCATAATAATCACATTACAAAACAAACATACATACATGTTAAAATACTCCCAACTACCATCCCCCGCCTCCTTCTAAAAATATATATAGGTACTGAATAACTCTGGCAGTATACTTCAGGTTAAATACAAATCTCTATCTATCTCTCTCTCTCTCTCTCTCTCTCTTTATAATGCATATTTTAGTTTTGACCTGTTTTAAATGGAATAAAATTTTGCTTAAAAATCACCTATAATTATAAATGCCATTAGCAATTAACTGAACTTTGACCGGATTCAGTATATTCAAGCCAGTAAATGTAAATGTTCCAACTATGACCATAATTAATTGCCGCAGTAATAGAAATACCTTCCATTATCATATATGGTCCCTCTATCCTATATATATATATAGGTACATTATATGGTATGGCACGGGGTATTATGTATGTATATGTATCTATATAATATAAATAAATGGGGATATGGATATGTAAATATGTTTTTGAAATAAATATTAATTGCACACGATTTTACCATCTATATACATATATCTAGTTCCCATCCATGACCATTGCATAAAACGTTTAATGCCTGGGTATTTAATGTGAAATTCTGCTTTTAAAATATTTCCCAGCTTCAATATAATGGAATTTTTTTTTTTTTTGTTGTAACTGCATTAAACTTCGTCCATATACGGCCATTATATAGTGGTGGCAGCTATCGGGTACACAGGAATAGAGGAATATATGGATAGAGGTATAGAGGGTGTTGTATAACGGGTCCCGTCGTATGGAGTATGGAGAACGAAATCAATGCATCTATATATCTACATGTATGTATAGATATATAAAATTGGTTATCGTAAAATGTGAAAAATCACTTTCAATAGAAAATTTCAATAGAGTTTTTGTGTTAGTTTTCTTGAATAATAACATTTGGTGGAACGACGATTTTTACAGCGACGTAAATAGAAAAATGTTTCCCCAAGTCATTGTCATAAATAATAATTTTGTGGATCGACAAAAAAAAAAAAAAAAAAAAAAACGAGCAATTCTAAAAATATAAATATATATATGGGCACCACCGCTGCTGAACACAAAACTCTCAGGAAATTTCAATTTATGTCCATGTCATCAATATAACAATGATTTTTAGTGTTTTTTATTTATTTTTTTTTTATTTTGCGTATACATCCATATGTAGATAACTATGCATGTATGTATGTAGCTATGTATGTGATGTATGACTATTAGTTGTTTCTTTGTTTTTAGCGAAATTGTAAATATGGCCGACATTTACGTTTTTCAAATTTTCTATATACAAACTACGAACCTTCTCTCTCATATTCATCCTTTGTCATAATTTCTATAATATCTACTCGTATGTGTTACAATTGGTTGTAGGATAATTATCACTTTATTTCCCACGGTCTCGTAGACCCATATTTATCTAATTATTTTTCATTTTATTAAATTAACTTATCACTGATCGGTCATTTTGTTTTTTTTCCTTGTTTCGCCCATAGATCTATTTATTCTATAATACTAGTGGATTGTATATGATATGCGATTATTATTATATAAAGTGGTTTCTGCAAGAGCAGCCATTTTAATTTTGATTGCAAAATGTCAAGTAGTAATCAATACCTACAATGTTTGCTATTTTCAATTATTTTTTTAATTGAGTTATTTCAGAAAGTGATTGAATAAAAAGTAAAGAAAAAAATGTCGGGTGTATTTTAGATTTTCTGGGAGGAAAGGTGATTTTATCCGATACAAATTTTTTGGTTTCTTGTACAATTTCTGAAAAAATGTTTGAGCTAGCACAATGACTGTGAGAGGTAGAGGCAGCACATTTTCTCAATATTTTTTTAGTTTCCACTTAAATTCGTCCATTAATACAGTTAGGCATTCTCATTATCAATAAGATAACTTAAAAATGCGTTGAGCTAGAGTCTTGAAACTATTATTCACTTATAACAATGCCATCTAGCCTACCATTAAATCATTTAAAGTCAAATAAAATTTACTCTGACATAATATAGTTGATTGTTATAATAATAATTTGGTTGAATATAATTTTGGCCCCATTCCTACTAATGTGCGATTGAAACGTACATGCGTGACCTCTCGCTGATACCGGAATGCCCTTTCAAAACTTATCGCTTGTTTATCAACATTTTAGACCGAATTTATATATAACAATAATTGAGCTTTTAATGAATAATGTATTTTTAGAATTCAAATATCTCCTTAAGTTAGATTTATCGAGAAATGTCATAAGGGAATTGAATGAGCTTTCGTTCTTAGGAATGAAACCTAGATCTTCATGATAATGTTCATCCAACCAGGATCCTCCAATCAAATGCATTTTCAAACAAACCAAATTTAGAAGAATTAAGTATTTCAAATAATGCGATAATTAATCTCAATGCTGCCACAATCAGCCTCAATTTTAATGTTTTTAAATAAAAATTGATTAAAATTAAGATTAGTAATACACAGGACTGTATTAAATAACACTTCAGTGAGCTAATGGTCTGAAATTAGCGTTCCCATTAAAATGAGGTGAAAGTTGAATGAAAACCAGTAAAGAAGGAATAATTGGCTACGCCGGTTATAACATACCCGTATGCTTACTTGTTTATTATTTGCAACTTTGTACGTGTCTATTTTGTTTGTACAATAAATATAATTGGGTAAATTGAATACAAATGATTAAAAACTCTAGAAATGACATAAAATTGATTGCAGCGCCATACGCTATTTCGTGGAACTTTTTAGTCTATGAATGAAAACTTCATTTTTTTATTCTCTATCATTTAATTTAACGTTTTCATTAACGTTTCCATCAAAACCTCCCCCCAAAAAAACTCCATAATTAAAGATGCTCCAAAATCCAAAGTCAATTCAATGCTTTGGCTTGAGTTACCTGCTACCACTTATGAACTCCTGATTTTTTTTCGAATTAGGCATTTTACAATTAGACAGACTTTTTTTTAATAAAGAAATGGAGTCTCTGGTCAAATCATTTAAAGCGCGAATAAAATTTAGTTGATGCCAAATAATTAGGTTTAATATATTTTTGGCCATTCCTACTAATGTGCGATTGAAACATACATGCGTGGCCTCTCGCTGATACCGGGATCATCATTCAGAACTTATCGCTTGTTTATCAACGTTTTAGACCGAATTTATATATAAAAATAAATTCAAATTACTTAGTTAGAAGTAAACCGTACAGTCGTACACACAAATAGTCCTTTGGAAATCATTAAAAAATGGTTAAAATACAAATTTTTTGTTTCGCACTTGTGATAATTTTGTGCCAGTTTAAAATAAAATCAGTAAATTCAGCAGACTGTTCTTTTGATACAATATTGGATGGAATAGGGAATATTGTGAAGTGCAAAAATATTACATCATTGGAGGAACTGGCCCAAGAAATCCAACCTAGTTGGAGACGCTTAGCTGTTATAAATACACCAAATTCATCATTCACAATTGGAGGTAACATTTTCAAATGCTGAATTGCGAAAGATTTTCCATTATTTTTTCCGGTTATAATTGAAAGATTAGATCTAGAGGAAGATGAAAGAATCATGGAACATCCTGAAAAAGTTTCTGCAAACATCTTTTCCATTGGCCAATTAAACGTTTTGGTTTTTTTTTCAGAATATGAAAACCCTTGTTTAAACCAAATTTTTGAACTTGATCTATCGAATGCAGGCGATCTTGTACTGCATGATTATGGATTAATCAAATTTATTGGTTTGTCTAAAATAAATTTATCGGGAACAAAAATCAGTACAATAAAAGCGAATTGGTTTTCTCCAAAGAATAACATTAGGAAATTCGATGGAAGCAATAATCGAATTACATCATTACGACGAGAACAGTTCAGTACATTGACCGAACTACATTACTTGAATTTATCGAATAATGAAATTCAATATATTGAAAACGATGCCTTTGATGATCTGTCGGAATTGCAAAATCTATACTTAGAGTCGAATCAGTTATCATACTTTGTCATTAATGGAAAATTGAAGAGATTATTTCATTTGAACTTGAGGAACAATTCCCTGAAGCAAGTAAGATTCTTAATATTGTAATTATACATAAAATGGCTTTTCAGTAAACGTTTTGCTTACAGGTTTTATCATTTGAGTTTGAAACGATTTCTAATGTACAACGCTTAACAACATGCAACATCTCAACGTCATATCTAGAACAATTGGAAGCTGTCACACTAAGAAATTTAAAGCATTTTTATGTAGCTAACAATAGATTGAAACGTATAACGAGTGAAATTCTTCCCGCACGATTTCTACATGGGCTCGATCTTTCTAACAATAACATTGATCTTTTAATTGATAACGCATTTTTAGAATTCAAATATCTCCTTACGTTAGATTTATCGAGAAATGTCATAAGGGAATTGAATGAGCTTTCGTTCTTAGGAATGAAATCTTTATGGAATCTGGATCTTCATGATAATGATTTGTTGAACATCCAACCAGGATCATTTAAGGATCTGGTAAACCTTGAAAAATTGGATTTGTCAGGAAATAGCTTGAAAACATTTAGTGGAGACATTTTTGGACAATCCGCTTACAGATTAAGACATTTGGTATTGAAATCGAATAATTTAAACGACCTCCAATCAAATGCATTTTCAAACACACCAAATTTGGAAGAATTATGTATTTCAAATAATGCGATAATTAATCTCAATGCTGACACATTTCTGCCATTAACGGAAATAAAGACGCTCGATTTTAGCCACAACCTAATTAGAGAACTACCCGAATTAATATTCGATTCAATGCGTAATCTAGAAGACTTCCTATTTGATCACAATAAAATCACATTTTTCCCAAATACTACACGCAAATTCTTGCAACGATTAAGGAAGGTGTCACTGGAAGGAAATCCATGGCAATGTGATTGTCTAAATGATTTTCTCAAATATTTGACTATCCGTCGAATTAATTTCATAAGTGATAATCCTTTTTTAAACGGGAAAAAACCGATGTGTGTCGTAACATTTAAAGAATGCGTGAAGGATGTGCTCTGGGTTAGGCGTAATAATATTTTGGATATTTATGATGAGCGTTAATTTTATTGTCACTAAAAAAAAAAATGATTAAAATAAATAAAATACACAGCACTGTTTCAAAATAATAAGTAGTCAACATGTAGTTTTTAGCATTCAAAGAAGAAAAAAGTTTGCGATTCGTATAACCCTACACCACATCTCTTTCAATGGAGAATATCCAACAAATATTTCTTTTAATTATAGAGAAAAATTGTAAAAATCTTCATTTCTGTTGCATTTTACTTTACATTCTCTTTCGATAACAATATTTGGCGACCATTTGATTTCGATTTAACAAAAATATGTGCCAGATATGAACTAATATTTACTAATTAACTATACAGTAAATCCTTGAATTGCGAATAACTTGGTCTACCGTGTGTTTTGCAAGACGAGCAAAAATATTTAATAAATTTTAACTTTTGATAAACGAGCGTGATCTTGGAATACAAGTAGTACGTATACGCTTTGTCTGGTGTGCGTCATGTGATCAAAACTGAGCAGATGGTTCTTCTTTCTCTCGGTGCGCGATTATGGGTAATCGTCGTATGCAATGCTCGATCTCAGTCAGCGTGCATCACTCGTACAGTGAATATTGATTCGCTTCAATATACGAGTGCTTTGGATTACGAACATGTTTATACAAGCATTCAAGGTTTTACTGTACATATTTACTAGATTAAGTATGTATGTATATAGGAAATTTAAAATTTCAACAACATTAAATTACATTACAATACAATTTCAAATGAAAATTATAACATGGGTGTTACAGAAGAAAATAAATACCAGACAATTTTATCTCTCTTCAAAGAACAATTTTCAACAAATGTTTTGCTGTTGTTATTAGTTGGTAACAATGGCTGACTCGATAAAAAGCCAAACACTTCTTGAATGGAACAATAAAAGTGTCAACTAGCCCATGATACCGTAAATTATCCGTTGCAATAACCTAGAAACCCATTAAATTGTTATTTTTACCATCAAATCAACTATACTGTCAAGTGTCGAACAAAAACCTTTTAAATGTGAACTGACTATTAACTGCAATCCTTTTGACACATGTTTAGGATAAATTCTCTTAGCATAAAATCCGCTGCTACAAACAACAACAAACGTTTTTATTGTTTTTCTATTATTTTTATTATTTTAAATAAGATTATCCTTTTTAATAATTTATCCTTTAATTTTCGTTTTTCTCTTAAATAAATCCTATATCCCTATATCAGATAATTTTCCGCGTGGAAACCATTTTAAAAAGGGATTTATCCTTCAATCTGACAACACTGACCCGGATTTTATTTACTTTGAAAGGCCTTCATTGTTTATATGTAGCAACATATAATGTATATATATACACTACCGGTCATAAGTATTTGCCCAAATTTCGATATTTACAGAACAGTTTTATGAAACGAAGTTTTATTGTTATTGTTTTCCATGGAGCTGCCAAATGTTTGTATTAATATACATTTTGAACACTTTATTTATTGTTTTATTGCGTAAATGCAGCATTTTTTATCTAATTAGGTTTTCTTGTTTTATGAATGATAATTTGCCATAAAAATACAATACAATTGAGTTTAGCAATTTTTTTTCCATTAGGTACCAAAAATTTATTTTGCACATGTAGTTTCGAGTTTTTTGCATTAATTTTTGTTATCTCTAGAGATCAACCCTTTGTACTCGAACGGCGCCTCTCAGGCGCCATTCTATTCATTACTTCCACTCGAACGGCGCTTGAGAAGCGCCATCACTAAATATGGTCCTGTATATCTTAAATTGCGCACGCATTGGAAATTTTTGCTTTAATTGCATGAATATTCATGTAAAATCAAAATAATAAATAAAAATTATTGATTACCCATACTACAAAAACGTTCGAGTGCAAAGGGTTAAAAATGCATTTTTTATAAAATTTGGGCAATTTTTCATCAAAAAAAAACTACGAATAAGAAAATTTCTAGTGAAGTTCGGTTCAATGATAATTTGAGTCCGCTCCGTTGTTAGTTTTGATAATAAAACACGATCAGATTAGTGTGGGAAAACAATTTCTACTAAAGATAATAAGACGCCTACTGCCCCATAAATTACAGCAAAAATGAATGTGAGTCGGGAAAGAACCAGCTAGTTAGTGTTACTATAGTAAAACGAAGGCTAATCTCTAATAGATGAACAGTACAGTAAAAAATCACTATTACGTACAATACCAATAAGACGAAGAGACTGCAATGGGCAAGAAGTCAGAAGCATTGGACGGATCTATGGCCAATACTTATGACCGGTAGTGTACATGTATTTGAGTAAAATGAAAACGAATATATAATAATTTATATCATTGTTTTATAGGTGGCCTGACCACCAAGCCTGTACTTGAATTATGTGTTTCCAACCTGCATTACCGTCGATTTTATTTTTTATTTTTTTTTTATTCAAATAAAGTTTATGGATAATAATATGCTCGGGTTTTAATTAGCTGATTTTGAGTGTTATCTTCTTCCAGAATATAAACAGCAATAATATAGACAAAAGCCTTACCTCTTATATATACATTTAGGCTAACCTTATACGGTATATGGTGGCAATCACCATCCCTTTACCTATCAAATTGCGGTATAATGAAAATATATGATCATATGAAAATATATTCGAATTTGTCTGTCGAGAAAATATGTATATGGGGTACCTACATATATATGGTAGCACATACATACATACATTCATATATCTATGTAATATTATGTATGTATATATTCGAATATGTGGGGGGGAATCCCACAGAAATTTGCTCATACGTAATAATATACCTGGAGTTTTTGATATTTGGTTTTTGTATTCATTATAAGTAGGATAACGATTAGGAAATTGATAAAATTAAGTTAATTAATTATCTCTTTCTGCACAACTTAGGTATTCTAATTAAGATTCCCTCTATTCTTAGGCATATTATTGTCAAAATCGCATATATGTACGTACATATAGTATATATATTATGTAGATTATATACTTATACATTCAATTTAATTTCATGTAGAATCCTTCTTTCTTTTTTTTTTGTCTCTCTTTCATTATTTCGCAGCGCATATATAGCACTGAAGGGGGGTGGCATTTTATTATTTAGTGTTAGTCGAGTAAACAGTAAAAAGTACTCGGGCACTTAGTTAACTTAATGTGGGTTAATTGTTCACTTGAAAATTAATTCATTTAGATTGAGCGATTAAGGTACTTTGTCATATTTAATATATACATAAGTACATACAGATAGGCCTCGTATAACGCGGTACTTATACAACGCGGTTTCGATAATATAGTTTTTAAGAAAAGAATTCATCCCTACCCATTCGCCGACAAAATTCTTACAGGCTTCTGAAGCTTAACAGAAATAACCTAAAACTGATTACAGAGCTTTTAACCGGTCACTGCCGATTGAGATATCACCTCAACAAAATTGGACAAGAACCAGACGGCTCCTGTCGTTTCTGCCTTGCAGAAGACGAAACTGCAGAACATATTCTGTGCGAATGCGAAACAGTACTCCGCTGGTTGGTCACATTTAACTTGTGAATACAGAAGGGGACTTCCAATAGATCCAACGGGTCGCAGAAAAGGAAGGTCGAATAGTCATACACCCCATTCTTAAACTAAACTAACTAAGAAAAGAATATTTTATATGCTTTAAAATCTGGGCTACAGACACTACCATTACCATAAAAGGCTTTGGTGTCGTACAACGCGGCATTACCATAGAGGCATAGAATCTAACCTTAGCAATATACCAGGACAGTGAGTGAGTGACACCTCTTTTTCTAATAACTCAAGAAACCACATTATGTTGGAGTGTTGAGTATGAGGTAAAAACACTAACTCTGTTCCATCAAATTTCCTTTTGCTCTTTCATTCACCACTTTTACACTAAACTACCCCCCTATTCTGATTCTTTGTGACTGTAACCATAAAGAATTTGGAGCCTGTTCACTACTAAATAATCGAAAATCGACCTAATTCGAATGATTTCAATTTATTTTTTAGTTTTATCGATTTATAGAAGGGGGGGGTTCACCTTAAAAATATATCGATTTAAAAAATGATTAACCAATTTTAATTGTAAGACCTCTCGATAATATCTCACTGTGTCTGGTTTATTCTCATAAAACTTTTAATAGTCAATTATTGTACATATACCTTCATACATACGAGTATATCATTAATTAAATAAAGATGTTAAAAATAATTTATCACTTCAATAAATAAGTTTAAAAAAAAAAAAAAGGAAGCGAAATAACAATCAACTTTATTGTGTTTGAACATTTTGTTTAAATTACACAAAACTTGCAACTCTAACTATATTGACTACTTGAGAACAGTTTTCAGAAATGAAACCACAAACTATGTGACAGGTATTTTATATATAAGCGCTGAAGTAGAAAAAAAGTTAAAAATAAAAAAAAAAAAGTTTTAAAGAACATTCAAAATGCAATTAAGAAGTTGTTGCATTTAAAATTCATTTTGTTACGGTTTAATTTTAATTAAACTTTTTCGATTTTTCTTATTATTTTTTGCGAGACATAATCTACCCCACTAGACACAGATGTTTGTTGGTTAAGGTTTATACAAACAACAGCCACTAGAACAAAAAAAAAAAAAAAACAAAAACAAAAAAATAAGGACAATATAACTGATGAGAAACAAAAGCGGCGAACTTATTTTATTTTAATCCTTTTTTACTGTTTTGTTTATACTTTGGAAGTCTCCTCTCCACTGTTCTTAAAAGCTTGTCAGAATTATATATATATTTTTATTTATTTGATTCGATAATTAAACAAGAACTATGCTCTTTTATTGATATTGGGATTTTTGTTCATTGAAAACTTTTCACCAGACACAAAATAATTGTCACGAAGAATAAATACTTCGTGATATTTGTTGCATTTCGGGTATTATTTTATATACGATTTTATATACACATACCTCCTACTATATATATAATACATATATAGGAGGGTGGATGTTGCATATACAGTGGAACCTCAATTAACTATCACCTTGATTAACTGTCATTGCATCATTCATATTGCCATCCATCCATGCCGTTTTGTTTCGATTTGTTTGTTTATAAAATGCGAAAAACGACATTTAATTTAAAAAATGAAAATTAAAGTAAAGCATAGTTTAGACAGCAATAACATTCAGGTAATAAAAAGAAATCGAAAATTTATGTGATCTCGATTATCCGTCTTTTTTAATAACCGTCAGTCAGGTCGTACTATGGTCCCATGTCTGACGGATAATTGAGGTTCCACTGTACATACAATACACAGAGATATTTTTATATTATATATTATTATCAAATATATATATATATATGAGGATATATTCGCGGCATTCATGTCGAAAATAGTAATATAATACGAAATAACAACTTCGATTTTTATATTGTGACATTGATGAATACAATCACATAAAACATTGGGATCGACAACATCCAATTTCACATCCTCGTATTATTCAAATTTGTTTTGCCAATAAAAAATATTTTCTGTTATTTTTCTCTCTTTCTCTCTCTCTCTCAACATTTTATTGTACTACATATTTTAATTGCAAATGTACCATTCTGTTTAATATTCTGTATGTTCTCTGGATGTATGCACTTTGAGAAAAGAATAATTTCAATGTTAAGGAAGTAAACGTAACTTAAGAACGTATTGAGCTAGACCCCCTTTCCCATATACAATTATTTTGTACAAAAAACTTATTTTTTCGTGTTTTCTTTCATTAAATGACAAAATTTTGAAAAAATTGTTTATACACAATTTTTTTTATTGTTTGTATCTACTTCATAATAGGGAATCACACAATTTTTAATCCACCTTTAACCTTTGTAGGACCCTCCCGCCACCCCATACTAAAACACAATAAAATTGCAATTTTCTCGCAATTCTTATATGATGTTGAAAAAAAAGTGGGGGAAGGGTGTGGGTAATTTAGTGTCAAAGGCGTGTAGCTTTACTTAGTAGCCTTTTTTTCCAATAGGATAAAAGTGAAGTCAATTTGATGGGAAAAATGTGAATGACATAAAGTGTAATAATATGCTAAAGAGTGGTTTTAAAGAAAATTGCTATTTTTCTGGAGTATTGCCTACTCATACATACAAAAACACCATTCTCCGATGCACGACGATATCGTAAAAAGCGAAAATAAAATAGCCATATTAAAATATAACAAAAGTGACAGTGATAAATAACGTACCACGATACCAGCGTGGATAAATTTTGCACTCTGCAGTGTAAAAGAGGCTTTAAACTTAAAATACAGAATGATCCAATAGTTGGGAGTATTTTCCTAATCTAGGAAAAAATTAAATTAAAACCGCCCTATCTCCTCCTACGATTTTTGTGTGTAGCATTGTTGATCCCATTGTATCCACCGTATTACTAAAAACTACCCGCTAAACGTTACACCCTATATTTAGAAAACTATGGAGTTTCATCAACAAAACAGAAACAGAAAGTTATATTAATCTTCCCTTTCCCTACTTTTTTTTGAACATATTCTTGAGAATATTCAATACACTCATAATCCAATCATAAGATTTAATTAATTTTAATTAAAAAAAAAAAAAAAACAAACCAAAAATATACATAGAAATAAATACAACATCGATAGATACTTATTTTACTTGTATTATGTACTATACATAGACAGATTATTGATTAAATTACTAAAATACTGTCTATAACTATATTTGTACACACAGATAAGATATTGATATACCAAAAATGTTGTTTACATAATATTACTAATATTCATAAATAATTTATGTAAAATTTTGTATTGTGCTTTCAAAAACAAACTAAATAAAAAATAAAAATCATTATAGGTACATATACCCTATACATATCAAAGTGCTATTCAAAAACGATCCAATTAAGTCGCTTTCAATCAAAAGTATCAAGTACATTTTCAATCTTCTTTCCATAAAAGGAACATTATTTCGATAATACTTATGTAGTATGTATATAAAGTAAGGAAAAGCTTAAACAAAGTTATAAAGTAGGAGGTATACGGTTACCTCTATGTACCTATATACCTCTACTATATATAATAGATTCATGAATTTATTTCCAAGAAACTGTAGAGAATTTACTGTTTTCATTTTGGGGATATTAGGCTTTACTTAACTGAATAGTTAAAATTTAAATTTAGAGAAACATTAGTCTAATGAACTACAAATGATGGCATACAATAAAATGTTTTATTTTATTTTGATGTGTATACAGATACACCCTGTTTGTGTGTGTGTGTGTGTATGTGTAGTAGTAGGTATACCTCTTTCAATTTACTTAAATCATTTTCATTTACCTATTATGTTATTTATATTGGCATTGAGAGTAAGTAATTTAAAATCGATTTAGAATAATTAAGTATTGCTATATGGGTTGGAAAATTTTAATTAGGTTTGTATAGTAGTAGCAATTAACTAATTAAATTAATAAAGGCATCAAATTGTGTTTTTACCAAAACATTCTGTTTATTAGTGAGCATAAAATTTGTATTGAAGAATTTTGTTTTGTTTTTTTTTTTTTTTTTCATTTTTAGTATAAAATTTGTTGCTGCTCCTTCAACTTCAAGTTAGGAAAATTATTAATTAATTTTATATAGAAGACAATCGAAGGGATATTTCAGGTTCATTATTAATGAGCATCAATTTGTATTGAAGGATTTTTTATTAAGTATAATATTTCCTACTCCTTTCAATTTCATATAGAAAACACCCAAATACAGCATGAAACATACCGCGGTTAACGCTAGCAATCGTATTCAATGAACGCTTTTATGATTTTGGCAGTGTCAGTTTCGATAGGCGATCATTAAACGATCGCATTTTGTAAAAATTTCATACCTACTGTCATTGTCGTCGCATTCATTTATCGCTATGAAAATTTGTGACTTTTCGCCAAGATTATACAAGAATGTCAATTTAGATACACGGGGTATAACTTCCTAAACCTACAAAATTAAAATTATGGATCCGACAATAAAAGTTTGAAGTTGTAGTGTAGTGGAATTATAATATCACAGATTTTGGAATTCCTTAGCGATAAACTAAACTTACTACTGACGATCTACAGAAAACAATCAATTTGTTCATCAGATTCGATTATAGAAGCACTAACCGGAGTCAAGGACCCTTACTACGAATCGTTACGGTCTAAAAGTAGAAAATGTCTTCGTTGTGAGTAACCTCCTGTCTGCAGACATAAGATGTAGCTCTTGACCCTGAGCTCTATCCCTAGTTCATTAAATTAAAGCTTACTCGAATTTCAATTATTATGCTACTCAAGTTTTCGTTTCTTTAGATATCTGTAGATAAAAGTTGCAATATTCATCCTAGTGCCAGCTTAACCTATAATCACACAGGCATTCTCAAGAAATGTCCTTAACATTATACGTAATTATAATTACAATAAAAATAATATCCCTTCAACTGTGTGTAATGTGTAATCTAATATAGGTACGTAGAGTCCCAGGCATACATACATACATACATTATACGTATTTGCACAAATTGTAAATCACGTGTGCTTTTAATGTGTGCAATTGCGGTATAAAATAACCTAATTAGGTACCCTACCTACCTAGTAAAGCTGAAATTAATTAGATTTTGCGATTCATTGAGCAGAGCCTTTTTCCTCTTTCCATACCTTTGTATTGTACATACATACTACAGTCATATGTAAAATCATCAAAAATGACAGATGACATAATTGGTGAGGTGAGACAATATCATAAATGATTCATTATGATCAGGCACATTTTTACCCACTGAACTAGGGTGGCACTGAGAAGTCACTGAACTTGTTGGTGTCATGTCTATTTGAGTAGGTCAACTTCTACTATTTTCCTCACAGTAAAGATCCTGTAGGAATTCAATGCAAGATATGGTCAATCCAGTTCTACATATTTACGACGTCTATTAGTGGGCTCTTGGGTACTTAATCTCTAGCTATTTAGAATGAAATGGTTCTCCACAAATCATACTATAGTTGAGTTTCATGGAAAAATAACCCTTCGTCATTTTAATTATTAGAAATTCGAATTTGGATTGTTTCGTATATGACGTCATTCGGTGACAAATTTTCATGGTTTCCTTTAATAAATACAGGTCTCCCTCCTACAACACGGAATAACTCTTACACGGTTTCGTACAAAACGTATTTATCTGATTTAATTCATAGTCAGTAGAGTCAAAAAACGACGAAACAGCGGCTGGGAACCGAGTGAGGTGATAGACAACCGGTAATTGCTAACATCGCATAACACAAAACATTTGTTCACCTGTCCTGGGACGCCTACCATTCTAACGGCAGCGGATTTATGGACGCGGTCACACTTATTAGCAAGCTTTCTAGGTCTAACAACAACAACATAGTCAGTATAGTCAGGGCCTATGTGTGTGTATAGTTAACGTTGGTAGGCACCTACTTGCTGGTGGAAGCTTTTTAGACATTTTTTTTTTACAAAATACACTAATACCAAAGTATCAACCAAATACATATGTATGTATTGGATTTTTTTTACATAATATAAATATCGTATTTCGTATAACATAAATGAGAAAATACGTAATAATGTCAACATTTATTACTTGCGAAAAAATGTGAAATTTATGTTCGTTTTTATTACACAAATAGAAAAAGTACCCAGTCTCTCATTTAGAGAGACAGAGAGAGAGATAGCTACTTTAGAATATAATTTTAGCACATCGTATATAGATAATATAGAAAATTACCCGAAAGAATATTTTTTGTTTTAAATATACATATGTATATCACCTAGGCCCGTAATATGCATGATCGTAAATATATACTCGTCAGATGCAGCACGTGAGAGTCCTTGATGTCTCATCTAAATACTGGAACAGGAACATCATCAAAGGAGTCGAGTTTAAATGGAGTATGGACATTTTCCAACTCAACCGTATAAATTTGTTGTGTAAATCCCCGATTTTAGCTTAACTTGGAGACAGAGTAAGTAACTAACGTAATTGACCAAATTTGAAAGGGCGTCAAGAGTTGAAAGTATTTTTTCCCACTGATTTAAATAAAATAAGGGATTGATGGGCCACAATTTGAGATGGGCTAATTTTGTTGGGAGATATGGCTCTGTGGCTTATACTATCTATGGAACACCGTTGAAATCAACATATGTCATGTTATTGGTAATTTATTAACGTTTTGTAAAAATGTTAGGGTTCAAAAACCAACTTAAAAACTAACCATAAATTCAAACAAAAGAAATATTTTTAGACAACGAAAAGGGAAACAAGAAATGAAATTAATTAAAAGTAAATCCAAATTTTCGGAGAAAGTTTTTTTTTTTTTTTGTTACTTTCCCAAGTTGATTTTCGATTTTTAAACAATTTGCCAACAATTCAAGTTAAATATTTTTATAGAACCTTAGTTAACTTTAAGGGTTTTTTATTTCCAAAAAAAGATAATTAACAGCGAAAATTCTTTGGTTAATTATTTGAGAACGACCCCCGAACCATTATGGTGTCTATACTATAATGTCTATATGCACATATAGGATGTACATAGGATTCTACATATAGGTACATAATAATACGTATTACGTAATTTTACGTACCAAAATGTATGTTTTCTCGTCTTTACATTTTATCTGGATTTGCCAAATTTGCTAAATAAGAACGTGAAGAGGATTAAAAAGACAATTTCATTTACTTAAAGTACCATAAAAGAAAAAGAAAGAAAGAAAGAAAAAAAAATATCATGCCATGACATTACTAGGTGTAGAGGAGATATACCAGAGGCGGTAAGATAGCCGGTCGTATATATAATGGCCCTTCCTCCCATCCTATACCCTGCAATATATAGAAAAAGTGTCTTTTTTTTCATACAATGAACACAAAGTGCAAAACCGGATAAATGACTAACACAACAACAACACAAAATGAACGAAACGCGTTAAAGAAGTTCATTTTAATTAAAATTAAAAGTTCTTTAAGACAAAGTGCACCATAAAGTGTAATTTAGTTGGGATACTTGGATATGTGAATAACGCAACCGGGGGAAAAAAAAAAGAAAAACGAAAATTCAACCCCATCGAGGTATGTACTTGTACGTACATATACCTTACAAGACGAGAGAAAGGAGATGTGTTTCGATTAAGCAAAGTGATACGTGTAAGGTCTATTGAATTAGCATTTATTGAGTTTCGTAACCGAGACTTTTATTTCGAAATGCTTTTCAATATTCTTTTGAACGAATAGAATAAAATTGAATTCACTTTATGTGTATGTGTCTGTGTATGTATGTGTGTGTGTGTGTTGTACCTTTATTTATAGTATACAATTTTAAACTCACTTTAAGGAAGTTACTCAGCATTTTACTGTTGCATTATGTCCCCTCAGATTCCGATGCAAACCGATTTTAACTTTCTATATTTATGTGTATCTATCTATCTACCTATATATATACAAATACATATATACGTAACCTATGTAGTATATAGAATCGAGTAACGACGTTGTTTATTGTAAGTACACAGGATATCTTTTACCTTGGTTTTTATTATCCATATTTTGTTTGATCAAATGAACGTTATGTGTATCAATTTAATAAATTGTTTTTCTTTAAAATTTAAATATGCAACAAATAACAAATGATACCAAAATCAATAAATAAAATAATTTACATACTTATTATCAACCAAATGGGTCAATACCTTACTGGCCTTAAGCTGTAAATTACAATAAAATGTATAACAAAACATAGTAAAAAACAATAATCAGTTGGAGATTAAGTTTTAAACATTAAAAAATTAAAAAAAAAACAAATAAAATCGATTGTAAATTTAAGGGGAGGTGGGGCTTAGAACTATTTTTGGTCTATTTGAGAAATTCTTATTTTTTTATTCTCTATGGTTTTGTCCTTATTTGGTTTTTCTCTACAACAAATAAATATTGAGTCAATTGAATACGAATGATTAAAAACCCTAGAAATGACATAAAATTTATTTGCAGCGCCATAACGGTAGATCGTGCAATTTTTTCGGTCTATTAATGAAATCTTATTATTCTCTATCATTTTCGTCATATTCATTTTTTCCGTAAACCAAATATTTTTTTTTTTAGTAAATGATTAAAAACCCTAGAAATTACATAAAATTGATGGCAGCGCTATAACGGTAGGTCGTGGAACTTTTTGAAATATATATCGAGTAAATGATGAAAAAATTTTTAATCAAAATGGAGGGTGCCTTTTATTGTATTTGGTTGTTAGTGTTGTCATACTTTTTGAAATTAACGCCGAAGCTGAGACTGATGATAAGATCCAATACTCGAACAACAATCATCTAAACAACAATCAACTAGGATTAAATAATCTGTGATTCACCAAACTAAGTGTGTCGAGTCAACTTCAGTCGTCCTCCATAAATTCATTAACAAAAAAATATTTGAAATTCACTTTTGTGATGATTGATTTTGATTGATTTTTGATAGGAGTGTGATTTTTTATGAATCACCTACACTGCGGCCTTTATTTAGACCTATTGTATAA
>JANSTT010019823.1:0-10682 GCA_026745375.1 Platyura marginata
AAT
Source organism: Platyura marginata (assembly GCA_026745375.1). Taxonomy (NCBI): domain Eukaryota; kingdom Metazoa; phylum Arthropoda; class Insecta; order Diptera; family Keroplatidae; genus Platyura; species Platyura marginata. Next base: position 4 of record JANSTT010019823.1, read on the forward strand.
ATAATATATAATATATATAGAAGTATATTATATACAAGAAATCAAAGAATAAAATTTGTAATTGTAATTGTAATTAAACGTCACGTCATAAAAATTTTTGTGTTATTTTGCTATCTTTTTTTTATTCCTGTTGTACAAAGTATTATTAACATTCATTAGACTCGTGATAAATGTGCATATTATTTTGTTCCAGATGTGGACTCCACAGTATGACATAATAGTAGAAACCCTAACGGGTTCCGAGTTCGAGGTTACTGTTACTGCTAAAGACACAATTGGCTACATAAAATCTCGAATACAGAAATACGAGGGTATGTTTGTTAATAAATAAGTTGCCTGCTTTTAAAAAAAAAAAATTTTCTCTTCTATTTCTATAATTAAAAATACATTTTTCAAAGTAAAATCAACAATAATATGTATTTAATACCTATACCTAGTATATTTATATGCAAAAATCCGCCTTTCACAATACTATAATAATAACGCGATGTGCGATGATTGGTCTAGTCTTGAGAGTAGTGAGTATAGAGTCGAGTATAAGTTCATCTTACTGACTTAACACACAAAAAAAAAAAAATTTATCTACAAACACTAAACTACATATTTACGATTGTGTGTAGCTATAATTAATTATAATTTCTTTTCAGTTTTTAAAGTACTCTACACATATGCATAACATTAAATAAATTAATTAAACATCTTTTTTTAAATTAACTTGCATATCAATTGAGGTAAATTGTTACAATTATTTGAAAATCTTCAATCTAATTTTAATCATGCATTCGGGCTGATCCAAGGATTTGTATTTTTTTTTCTTAATTCCTTTTCTTAAATTTTATGCCTATATAATTTACACATTATTTAGGATGCAACAAATCACATACATATGTACGTATAAAATATGATAGGTAATTTTGTTTGGAATCTTTTCAGAGTACTGTGATAATTATCTCTATCTCTATGTATGTGGAAAAAATCTATTTAAAAATAGGTCATTATTAGCAAGTTGATATCAAATAAGTTTAAAATGTGATTTACATTGTATTTTTAATGGAATAATTACTTTATTTATTTTATTATTAGTAAATGCTAGGTCTATGCGTTTTACTTTGAAACCGTCATATTTCGGCTATTTAGTTCAATAGAATAATATTAGGGCTTTGTATACGCGTATCAATTCGTTTGGTTTATTATTTCTAAACAACCTGTGTGTTACAGTGATAAATTAAATTGATGCAATAACATTTATATACGTTGGTCAGGACGTCCGTTTTGTTGTTGTTCATATAAAGCTTTTAAAAAAATGCTTATAGCACAGTGCCTGAAGTAGCATTTGTACCTCCCATCACACATACATATTCATGCAATTTGTTTTAAGTTAAGATTTAATATTTATGTTAAAAACAATCAAATTTGACTTTTATTTAATAAATTCAAAATACAAATACCTTACCTTTAAGTAAGAGTTTAAGCGAAAAATGGATTTTTCTGCATATAAAAGCTACAACTCAAACTGGGAGTTCCCATACCAGCCTTGCTATTAAATTTTCAAGCCGTATTGTATTGTATTGTATTATATGTATTGTATTTTAAAGGAGGGTAGAGCACTAAAGCCACATGACACTGCGATCTATAAGGTATATTGTGTCATCATAAATCAGTATTTCCCTGGGCGCCTCTTCTCTTATCTTCATTGAGGTGGTTGGGTATTGCAGCCGCAGGCGGATGATAGCGATGCACTCATATAGCACGTATTAAGCCGTTTCTTCATCCTTCATGCATAGTCTGCAGATATTGTCTTCGACCAGTCCTAGCTTATGCATGTGGTATTTTAGGTGATTATGGCCTGATAAAAGTCCCGTTAGTGTCCTTATTTCCATTTTTGTTAGTTTAAGAACATTTTTTGCCTTAATTTTAATGAAAGGGACAATGTTCCTTTTTGCCTGTCTTAGGCAAAGGCTAAGTGTTTGAGTAACCTCGGAACGATTTTTTTTTAAAGTAGCTTAAACAGATTCTCATTAAATAAAATCTAGAATGAACTGATTTCTATTCTTGTGGTATAATATTTGGATGCAGCACCTAACATTTAATCGACATAAGCTACTTTTTCCCACAGATATATCTTCAATAGTTTGTTTGTCTTGCGCTTCATCACAAAGAGGTGTTAGATATTCAGAAGCTAAATAGATGTATTTATTTGGGATAATATTAATAAGCCACCTTCACTACAAGTTAGCTTTGGCAGAACGACTCAATTAACACACTAGGGGTCAACAGTATTTTAGTTATGGCTTTCAGTGGGACACATGTCATATCTTACAGTTATTATGACTATGAAATTTTGAGCCGACATATGCCGTGTTGTCCTATGAATGATAATATCCCGTCTTGTTAGCCAATGTGTAAAGTAGATATGTAGAATAGTTTTATTTAATACCAGGGCGTATTTAATTAAAGTGAGAAATTTAAAAACTTATGAAATTACTATATGGTTATTTATTAAGAGTAACATATTGAGTTCAATAAAATTTTAAATAATATGTAAATTGCCAACGTTTTATTGGAAGAGGAGATAGCAATTTGCATATCTAAAATTTTTAAACTAAATGGTTGTTTGCGCTTAAAACATAACAAAAAAATAATTGATAAAACATTTTTAATGAATGAGATTTATATTTTTCTAGAAGTGCATAGAGTAAGATCTCGTCTCTAGTCTCTTTGTGATGATGGGCTGTTTAAAGTTTTGGAATGTTCGCAGGAATACTTAGTGTTTGATGCCATATGGAAAACGGATTTCGATTTTTGTTGATTGAGTTACGAGTTAAACTGGCCTTTGGCCTGAAACACGTTTATTTAAAAGATCGTTCTTGTTTTTCTATAAACATGGTTATTGAAAAATTTAAAAAAAGGATCGTCATCGGCATTAGTAATAATAATAATAAAGGAAACAAAACAATTTTTGTAGAATTATCAACATCTGCCTACGATGTGAAAAAATGTTCTAAAAAGAAATAAAATTGGGTAAAAGAAATATTTTTTAATCCTAATAATGCTCCAACACGCTTGAAAAATTTAAAATCTGGAACAATGTAGCTTGAGGTTTCGTATATTCATATTCCTCTATTGGGCATCCTTTAACATTATTCTCCATATTGTTAATACGTATTTGCATACAAAATGATAATATTATCGAGTTCTTCTTTTTATGGTAGAGGAATTAATTATCTTAGTTCTAGAATTGGCGAAAGAGAAGTTTTAGTTCGTGTTAAACTGGGCATCACCCCATATTTCTCTAAACTTTCATACTCAGTTGTTATGCACCTTTTCACATTTACCTATCAAACACATCTTTGGATGAACGTCTTGAAACCATTTTCATATTTGTGTAGTTTCCTCACAAAGCCATACACTCAGAAAAACCTCAAATATTCTATAATAAATTACTTCGCTGGTTAGTTATTTCTCCTCTATCTAGTTTTAGCCTGTTTTGGTACCAGTTTTTGTGTTTGTTTTAAAATTTTTCTTATGTCATAATGGATATAAAAAAAAAAAAAAATTAGGACTGTACTTAAGAAAAGAAAGAAAGAAAGTTTGGGAAAAGATCAAACAATCATAGATACGTTCATCAAATAGTAAACCAGCAATCGCGGCGTTTTTTGCGTTCACCGAGTTCTTTTGTTACATCGGTCTGGTAATGTTGTTATGCGACGTTAAGCCATAAATATGTTAGAGTAATAAATAATATACTCAAAATCAAACATGACTCAAAATTAACGCCTTATTATACTGTTGGTTACTAGTGTACCAACAAAGTACAAAAGAATGTTGAACAATTAGTTACTTAACTACTTTCATTCTTTTCTAGCACTAAATGGAGTTACTGCCGAGTACTTCTATATATGAATAACCCGAAGTGAAAAATAACAATAATGAACCCGCCGTCGGGCACACATATTTCTATATCGGCCTTTCAATTAAGAAGTCTTTTACCAAATGGAAAGTAACTAACCATTGAAATAATAGAAACATCAAAATTTTGAGCACATTTTGATTTATTCTTAATATTAAATTTATGTTTGTGGCTGAGAGATCATTGACAAGACAAGACGGCAAATCATTAACAAAAAAGCAAATAAAAAGAGATATGAGAATAAAAACATCTTACCAAGTATGAAAATTTCCTTTCAGACGGAACTGTATACCTACTAAGAGAAAGATTACCGAAGTAGGTACTTATGAACCGGATTTTTGTCTTTGCTTTCACTTAAATTCATTGTTTCTTACGAAGAGATTTCTTTCATTCAGAAAAGACCAATTCTTACAGATGCTGTTTAACAAAATTAAGTTATTCTTAACCCATTAGCGCCTAGTGTACTCATGCGAGTACAAGCATGTGGTACAAAAAATAGTTCTGGATACAAATGGGATAATAACATTTGAATTTGTCTATTGCTGATATGTGGCCAATGTCTACTCTCTATTCATAATGTAATATATCTGCATATGATAATATAGAATGACCAAAAAATATCGGATTGTCTTTTTATCTGTCAGTTCTAGAACCTTACTTGAGATTAAAATTCTAAATTGTATTCTTGAGGTATACAGGTACACTATAAATGATAAACTACAAAGAGACCCTTAGGGACATGTTTTGTTAAAAGTTCACATTGGAAATTACAAAAAAAAGCATAAAAACCAAATATAACCAATCCATTGAAATTATGTAATTATTTTATACAATACAGGAATACCGGTAGGTCAACAGCATTTACTATACAATCAAAAAGAATTAAGCGATGCCACTGAAATGAAAGATATACCATTATTAAAAGGTTCCCGTTTAAAATTGGTTCTTGGCATGAAAGGTGGTCCAGTATCAGCTCGTAGAGTTGTTACACTACCTGACTATGATAGTTGGTTTGATCTAAATGATATTTTAAATACTTCAAGGTAATTTAAAAAAAAGAAGAAGATTTTTAAATTTATTCTTACATTGGCTATATTCTAGGCAAGATCCACTAACTATATCAACGCCAGGTGTTAAATTACTTGTATATAAAGACTGTAAAAAAAATATACATCGCGTGATGAAATTTCGGGCCGAACGGAAAAATTCGCTTGAAAAAAGTTCGACCGAAATTGAATTACCAAGTGATGATCAACAAGATGATCAATGGCTTAAGGATAATATACACACAATGGAGGTAAGGAAATCATTTTTTCCTGCTTTTTACAAATTATTGACTGAACATTTATTTCCGTAGAAAATGCACCAATTAAGAGCAAAATTAGATTCGAAAAAGAAAAATCAAAATTCGAAAATATTAAAAAAACACACGATAGAAGAGAAAAATAAAAAGGTAAATGTTGGCGCCGTGGGTGATAGATGTAACAAAAAAGAGAATGAGCATGGATCAAAAATAAACGATAATGAGGGCGTTACAAAAGCATTGCGGCGTCTCTATTTTCCGCCCCTCAAAACAACAACCTCAATCTCAACCAATTTAAATAATTCAAATATACGAAATGACGTTCAAGTATACAATGATCATGGATTTCGTGGCGGAGGTATGCTCAATAAACATGGTATTGCAAAAACATGTATACGCTCACCATCGATATCGTCGGCCCAACAGCAAGAACGTAAAAGTCCAACACCTCCGCCACCATCGCATAAACCATTCGATTTGAGTAACTATTGCGATTATTTTAATTTAAATAGTAAATTGGGTATTGGCCATAATCACTGTGAGAATCGATCAAAAATTCGTGACAATATACGTCGTAATCGATCATTTAAAGCAATAAACAGTAACGATCTGATCATTGAAGAGAATAATACATCATCAATCCAAAATCGACCATTCAGTTCGGTTGTTGGTCAATTGTATGCAAACAAAACAGTTAAACCATTGAATGCAAAAAATACAACATCAGCCTCGGTGCATGATTTAATTGAAAAATTTAGCTCAACAAAATTGCGAAATAAATCCAGCGAAAGTTTAAGGGAACCGTATAAAATGCAGGACAGTCCAAGAAATTCAATGATAATAAAGAATGATTTGAAATTAAAGGAAACTAATAGTAAAACGAAAAAGACCATAGCACCAAAGTTACCGAATTCAGTTTATGAAAATAAATTGTTTATTGAACGACAGCAATCATTTGCCATAAATGGTCGTGACAAAAGGCCCTGTTCTGGTGAATTTAAATTGGACAATTCATCGAATTCGTCAATGGACAATTCATTTAGAGTATATAAAATGACCTCAGACGGTAAGTGAATTTTGTTTTTATCAATTATGGGTTTCTATATTTTAATCTTCACTTTACACTGTAATGTAAAGATTAACTAAGTTAACAGTTGGTTTTTGCTTCCATACTGTATATGAAATATAAAATGGAAGCTTTGGTTTCATGTGGAAATTAAAAAAAAATTTTTGTACAATAAAAACAAACTTCTTTTTACGTGCACAAATTTTAATAACAACGCATTTCAAAAACTAAATTTTCAGATTATTTTCTAATAAAAACTCAAAAATTATTAGAAAAATTATATGTAAATATTAAAAAAAATTCATAATAATTAAACAAATTAAATAAATTTTAAGTTAAGACTATTCGAGCTACTAGCCTCGGTCATTAAACACAGATTGAAAAAAAAATTGCTGTAACTCCACTTTGTGCCTCTAAAAATAAAATTGTCAACTTTTGGAGAAAAAAAACTACAATGAAGGAATAATTGGCTACGTCGATTATAAAATACCCGTATGTGTATATTAATTTATTATCTACGACTTTGACCTTATCTATTTTTTTCTGTACAACAAATATCTATTGGACTATAAATGAAATCTTAATTTTTTTATTCTCTGTTATTTTCGTAATATTAATTTTTTCCATAATTCAAATATTTTTTAAACCCATATTTTAAAATTAAAGCAATTACATCTATTTTAAGGGTAGGGAAGTGTGGGGAATGGTAAAGGAAGGGTGGGGAAATATAGGGGAATGGTGGGAAACGTCAAGAAATGGTGGGGGAAGTGTGGGGAAAGGTAGATGAAGAGGGGAAGGGTAGAAAAAGAGTAGGGGAAGGGTGAGGAATGGCGGGGGTAGGGTAAGGAAGGGGGTGAAAAGGTAAGGAATGGTTGGTAAAGGTGGGGAAGAGTGAGAAAAGTTTGGGGGAAAAATAGTTTAGTGTGAAAGCCGCGTAGCTTTTACTTAGCAGCCTTTTTATGAAGAAATCGTGGACGATTTATGAATACTAACGCTGGGTCTAATCGACTTTACCTCACCTCACCTGAAAAAAATTACTTAAATGTGAACCAAACTCTAGTAACTTACAGAAAACCGTGCTAAAATTTTATTGAACCTGCATACTAAACAATCAATGATTACTGTTATTGTGAAGTAGTTTCCATTTCATTACGTGATGTTTAATTACATTACATTGTTTTGGGTCGAATCGACCCAGACGTTAATAACCGAGGGTTAAAAGAGGATTTCTATATTTCACTGAAACTGCTATTAACTTATTATACCCGTATGATTCAATAAATTTGATGTAATTTTTAAGGGTTTTTTTTTCTCGAAATATATTTTTTTTATACAGGGCTCTTCCACTCAATAAAAAATGATAATCTTTATTTTATTTCAGCTAAAAATTCATACGAACTGCCAAAGTTACTAATAAGAGAGGATTCGCCGGTAGAATCATTTCATTCATCAGATCCACAATTGGAAACGATTGCACTTCGTGGTGATTCACCAAAAACAGTGGTCGAACCATTTTCCAAACTAAATCGTGATGAACCAACAATTAAATCGTCTACCGACACCCCATGCAAAAGTTCCACAGAGTCAATACTAAAATCACCATGGAATCATCATCATTCGGATTTGGGCTTAAATAATTTAGAATTAAATTTTTTAAACGATGAACTATCGGATTGCGAAGGGGCCGCATGCCTCAAAAAAAGTAATTCAGTGTTAAAAATTGCATCAAATTTAGAAATTAACAAATGGAAAACGTCGGCCGAATTTGATGGTAAATCACCACATACAGCAACATCGCTGAATTTTATCAATGGCGATATATCGTCCAGTGACGAAGATGATGCATTTAATAGTAGCTGTGAATTATTGCACACAAATTCAAAATCAAAATCGGTTGAACTCAATGAATTTCGTATGATGTTCGGTAGTAGTCCGACCCTATTGAATTATAATCCAGTTACACAAACATCACGTTTAGATGCGGTTCCATTTCAATATCGACGTGGTTATACAAATTTAAATGATGCGTGCCTTTCGAGCAGTACCTCAGATCTGGAATGTTTTCATGGCAGTAAAAAAAGCAATAAAAGTGGCGGTGGCGGTACTGGTCAGGAATTGTCGTCGTTATTGCGACATAGAAATAATGGACACATAGATTATGTTAGGAGTTATGAAAATTTAGATAGAACAAAAATAGTTAGAATGAAAAATGAAAAAAGATCGACAGCAAATGGTGGTGGTGGTGGTGGTAGTAGTGGTGGTGGAGGTGGTGGTGTAGGTACTACAGAAAGTTCTGGTGGTACAACGAAAAATGACTGGAAATTTCACAATAATTTTGATAGGGAAAGGGTACAACACAAAGAGGATTCAAATGATGATTTTAGTTATTTTAATTTAGGCTATGATAATACAGTTGGAAGTATAGGTTTTCCAGTTGGATATCAATCAAATGAGAGTTTATTTAATATAAATTTTGATACTCTTGAAGATGATGTTTTTGAAATTGATACATTGGGCTTATTTGAATCAAACGAATTACCATCAAATAATAATAATAATAATACTAATACAAATACTAGACTCCTGTTAGAGGAGAAATGTAAAACAAATACATTTATGTTACCAGATATATCAAATTTACCGCCACCAATTGTTGAAAGTGTCCTACCAACACCAACAACAACGATAGAGTCGGCGACCACAAAATTAAATACAACGCCGAAAAAACCCCAAAAACTTCGGTGTGCCCAGTGCAATAAAAAACTAGGTGTAATTATGGTGATGAAGTGTCATTGTGAGAAATTATTTTGTGCCCAACATCGTTATGCGGAAGCTCACAATTGTTCGTATAATTTTAAATTGGAGGGCAAAGAGATATTGGCCCGTGAAAACCCGCATGTTATTGCTCAAAAATTACCAAAAATTTAATTCAATTAGGAAATACAGTAAATCAACAACAACATCAAGAAACACAAAAAAAAAAAAATATTATTTGGGCAAACATTTTTAGGATTGTTTTCTTTTTTTTAACTTTTTGTTAGGGAAATTTTAGTTTTGTTGCGTTATTATTCTATTTAAAAAAAAACACTATAAAAAAATAATAATCTTTTCAATTGTTAATATTTTACTTGTATAAATTTATATATATATATGTAATTGATACACATATTCAAACAGTTTAAAAAACGAAAATTTTGCATAACTAAAAAAAGCATAAATATGTTAAATAATTACAGAATGTAAAATAAAATTTTATGGCTTTTTCAAATGAAAATGTTTATGGACACATTACACGTATTTAGAGCATTATTATTGTACATACTTGTATTTAACTAAAAAAAAAAATAATTCAGTTTTACGTTGTTAAATTATTTTTATCGCTGATTGCTTTATATAAACATAATTTTGGAGTATTCACGTAAATTGTTGTTAAGTTAACGACATACATCATTTTAATGTTGTTGCTTGGCCGTTTCTGTATGCATGCTAAAAACCTAAAATGTTTGTTCTTAAATTTGTTTATAAAAATACGGTTAATCTGGGTCGCGCCTCAAAAATGTTTATAGCCATGCCAACGCTTTACAACAACTACTTGAATAGTCCAGAATAATTTCTAATGAAAAAATAAAAAATAAATTAAATTAATAAATTCTTCCTCAAAAAAAAAAAAAAAAAAAAAAAATTCAAACGCTACCAAACTATATATTTTTCAATTGTTTTATTTTTTATTAATATTTGACTAATGGCAATATATTTAGTTATAGGTTTAATAGGAGATAATACAAAAATATATTACATCTGATGCTATAAAAATATATAACAGAAATTGTTTTTATTAGAATTTACTTTAATCACCGTCCTTACAGCGTGTTATCTCGATTTGCTCCTTTAACCCTCTTTAAGAGAAAATAAGAAGTACATAAACAATTAACTAATTTCGCTTAATAATTGTCAATTTGTTTTGTTATCAATACGGTTAAACTATATTTACTAACCAAATCATAAATGTTATCCCACCTTATAAGAGCCGCTCTTTTATCTCTTTTACACTTAAATTTTTTACATTTAAATACATTATTATCAATCTCATTACAAACTTCACACGCCGTTATTATTTTTGTTAATTTCTAATGGAAAGCATCCGCATTTTCTTCGCTGGTAAATATAAATTTGTGCTGGCCTATATTGACAATTATCTCTTGTACCTTTCTACAGGGCTTTTCGAATAATGTTAGATGGTGGAAGCAACCTTTAAAACTACTACTTCTACTACTAACCTATATCTATCTAATCAAAATAAGTGTGATAATGCTAATTTAAGCTTAACCCTTGTGTGGACAGCATATGTCGGACACTTGGCTCACCGGTGAGCTTGAGTTCCTTCCATGCATTTTGTATGG
>JANSTT010019824.1:0-10681 GCA_026745375.1 Platyura marginata
ACATTTATACAATTTTCATGTGCATATACGTAGCCGTAAACGTCAGATTACGTAAATTGCGACCAGAATTTGTCTGCAGATGTATTTTTCTTGTTTTAAGAAATCAAGTAAAAATATTTAATTAGTTTATAATTATAATTATTTTTAAGATAATTAAACTGTGCTATAATAAAGATTAGTATCAGTGTTTTAATTAAAAAACCAGTGATTGGAATATCTTATCGATTCCTTCATATTAATTATTATAAAAGTTTGGAAATAATATTATATAAAATCATCTCTATTAATTCTACAAATGCCTAATTATTGAATATTATAGAAAAGTACTGAAGTCACTCTGTCGTGTAGCGCTTTAAACTAACTTTATCAATTCAATTGACACTAGCACAGAATTTTAATCTACACCGATTACACCATGACGACATTTGACAGTTTTGTAACGGTGTGGTGGCTACACCCAGTAGAATAGTAGATGAATTGAAAATGACATAAGTTTAAAATTATGTAATAAAATAATTAGTAATAAGTAGAAGTAAAATAAGAAATTATTAAAAAAAGTACATATTTAAAAAAAGGGGGAGGGGAATTTAGGAAAATATATTAGTCAAATTATAAAAATGGAGATGCATACTAATTTTAAAATTGCAACGAATCTGTTAACTTTCAAAATAAAATAAAAAATTCCCTCTTAAAATTACCAACATTTTAAAAATGTTCCCATTTATAACTATTTACATACAATAAGAATAATATTTTTATAATAAACCAAAAAAAAATATATACTAACACACAATATTACAAATACATATGTGTGTGTGTATATATATACTTTTTTTTATAATAGTTGGCTCGCAACAGGGTGGAAATATTTTTAATAATATAATTAACGTTCTAAGAAAAAAAAAATTTTTTTTTTAATAAATTCGTCATGTAAAAATCTGGTGTTTTTTTGACGTCAAAACACTCAAATAATAATTCATTATGACAATATGAAAACAGAAACATCAGAGTAGTATCGTATGTGTGATGCTCTCGGGCACAACAAAAATAATTTTTTTTTTTAAATAGAAGCGATGAGATGGCAAATTCATTTTAAAATCATTTCAAAATATATTTTCTTTTTATTGGATACCCAAAAAAAAAAAAATAATTGCAAAGAAAAAAAACTGTGTGTTGTACTTTAAAGAAAATTGTTACAACATGCAAATAATTTGTTAACAAACAATAGACGAACACTTATTTCAAGAGATTTTGTTGCGCCACCACGAAAATAGAACGAGCGGGGAACATTCCTCAATGTAATAGACAAGAACAAATGGAATAAGCTGCAGAAAACTGAACATTATAATTAAATGAATAACCAATGCATGTGAATTGTTGGTACTGAATAGAAGTGTATGGGATTGCTTTGATTGGGCCACCGAATTTGTGGCCGATGCTGGAAATTGACATGATGTAGCAAATGCATTGTAAAATTGAGACAAACTATTACAAAATGGGAAAAAACAACGGGCCGAAGCGGAAAATGTTACCGGAGATTTAAATGGAGGAAGAGAAGGAGGAGGAGGAAGGGGACGCAAAATGGTAGCCTCGACTAGAGGCATAACCTGTAACCCTCAGCTTGGGAATTTGCAGTAGTGCGCATAAGTAAGATCGTATGTTTTAAAACGGCAATATTGAATGTCACGACGTTGCCATTCGCCAATCGATGCAGCATAGTCCAATTCACGAGATGCAGAATAAGCCGGTGATGTCTATAGACACCCAAAAAAAAAAAATTAAAAATTGTCCCGACATAAATAAAAAAAAATCTTACCTTGTTGGCGAAAATTGTTACAACAAATTTGCCAGGTTGAAATGTTCCAATGACACGTGAAATTAAATCTCCGTAATTTGAAGCGGCCACGTTGCTTTCAAAACTGACATATGAAAATTCAGGTTCTGGTGTAACGTGAATTGTCATGTAACATCCCTAAAAAACAAATAAGAGGGGACACAATCAAAAATTATTTTTGTGTATATTGCACATTTTAAGAAAACACTCTTGTAGGTCATTCAAATAGAGTTGGATAATGATTAATTAATTTTAAATAGTGTCATCAATCAAAAGACGTATCTGTACCAATATTTGTGATGATGGGTCAATGTTGATCCAAACTGGTTTTAGTCATTTTACACAACAGGAATTTAAAATTGCATGCACTTTTTATATAAAAACATCCAGTCTGTGTATACTGGCCTAATTGAACAAATTATCCACATTGACTAGTTGCTAATCTAATATTAGACCATTCGCTTATAGCGAAACGAAATTGATTTAATTAAATAACTTAGCAGAATAAAGCACACCACGACAACGAAATTAAATCCATTTAAAAAATGGTGTCGAAGTCCAAGATGGTGTACAAAACTTAAAATTATATTTATCTGCGTCAGTTGTGTAGAAGTTAAAGTTTGAAGATTAAATTTTAATCTTAAAAAAAACCAGTAAAGAAGGAAAAATTGGCTACGCCGATTATAATGTACCCGTATGCGTACTTGTTTATTATTTACAACTTTGTCCGTGTCTATTTTGTCTGTACAATAAATATAATTGGGTAAATTGAATACAAATGATTAAAAACCCTAGAAATGACATAAAATTGATTGCAGCGCCATAACGGTATTTGGTGGAACTTTTTAGTCTATGAATGAAATCTTCATTTTTTTATTCTCTATCATTTTCATCATATTTATTTTCTCCGTAATCTATATATTTATATCAAAATTAGGAGAACACTATAACACGGCCTCCTCTTATTTTTGTCCGATTTGCTCCAATAGAGATCTTACTGTAAAACTACATAATAAATTGTCAAAATTTCAGCTTTCTAGCTTCAGCCGTTTGGATGGAATCTTGATCACGGACAGACGGACAGATATGCATAATTCGACTTAGAATTTCACGAGAAAGACAATGATGTTGAAATTTTGTTTCTACGGTCAGTATTAAGGGGCATTACAAACTCCGTGCCAAAGTTATAATACCCTTGATTAACATCATACGGGTATAAAAATAAAAATTTCAAACTGGCATCATAAAAAATTACCAAGGATCGAGAAGCCATTCCGCAAAAAGAGTAAATTTTATAGGCTACAATATTACGGAAGATAATTTTTAGAAAAAAATTAATTTTAACCCAGTAATATTAGAAAAGTGTGATAAATTACCAATTCTAAATATTACCCAAATATTATTGAATTTTGTTTCAGTTTTACTTGATACCCAAAGCACAGCTTAAAAATAATCAAAAAGTTCCAAATTTCCATCAGTTGAATGCTTAAATCATGTATTGAGAGACTAAATTTTGAACAAATCAGTAGTAAGAGTAACAATACAAACGAAATATAGAACGAAATTATAATGAACAGTTGGTTTTTAGTATAAAATTTAAATGTACTTGAACTTGAACCACTGGTAACTGTAACAAGTAACCTTGAATCAACACTAATTCAAGTACATATATTTAATATGATTGATATTTTACTTAATTCCAGTTATGCCTCGCGTTAAACATCACATAATCGAAACCAAAGTCACAGCTTAGCTACAAAGTTATTTTGTAAACAAATTTGAATGTATGTATTAGAGAAGAAAAAAAAACTTTTCTTTATGACGTCAATATTCACACATATGTCACCACCTACATACGTGAATTGAACCAAAATAACAAAATAAAACGTATGTTTATGAGCTCAAACATTAGTTAAGACTGTTGGCAATGTTTTGCTTTCTTTTTTATCGGACAGAATTACATAACAAAAGTAAAAATAATTTTTTTTGATTTTTTTTTTTGATTTTCCCATGTCATACATTTCAAACTTAAGGATTATGACACAAAAGTAGGTAGGTATAGGTATTTTTGTGGAACGGGGTTTTTTTTTGTATAACATTTTCTTCATATTCCAGTCAAATGTTATATTCTGCGTCTATCCCCTTAAAACGAAATTACTTTACTTTGTATGTAATCATCTAGAAGCACAGAATAAAAGGCATTAAGTGATAGATTAATGGGATCCGCCCACTCATTGTTTCAGTGTCTTTGATGGTTATCCTTTTATTATTCTCAAAGTGCCACAACATTTTCTAAATGAACGGTAAAATAAAAATAAAAATAGCAGCTCAAGAATTGGCCCTGAAAACTCTGCCAACTTTATTATTTAGCGAACTTCGAACAATCGAAATGAAATTAGGTAATAATGACAGATCCCTCCTTCGATATCAAAAAACGTGCAATTAATCACAGAAATGGCCATCAATTACATCAAATACTAATAAATCTCCTTTGTAAAAAAAAAAAACGATTTAACCCAGAGTCATGTGCTAGAGATAATACAGAATAGAGGAACATTTGACATTAGATCATTTTACTACTGAAAGGTATAAATTAAAGAGAACAAAATAAAAGTACAGACTAAAGAGTGCTAACACATTTTGTTTGAAGGCAAGACAAAAAGTATCCCAACCATAAATGTTCTAATCTAACATTTCTGACAGATAAAGAAAGATAGATGGATATTACTAATTTCCACTCCACAATGGCGCCCAACGTGGGGCTAAATTAGTTGGGTAGTGCATGGCACTTACAATTTTAGGATTATAGGCTCATACAAAACACGGGACATCCCTGTAGCATCATTTAATATAAGTAGAAGAGGAGTAGAAACTATTTAAATTTTTTTTTTAATAAATGTCACTCATTTATAAAAAAGGATTTTCTTCTATTTTCCTTTTGTGCGGTGGTCTTTGTTTCAGCACATTTTCTTTTAACACGATAACATTTTTTATATTGATCCCTTTTCTTTCTTCTTAAAAAAAAAAGAAAAGTGTTTGAGTAGCAAAATCTATGCTTGAAACGCTTATGAATATATGTATTGTTGAGGAAATAGTAAATAACGAGATGATATGGGTTATTCGCTCAAATAAGACGATTTACTTAAATGTGCGGAAATGACAAAAAATTTATTATGTATGAATGTATTGTGGTGTACCGTGTAGACTGAATTGTATAATCCCCAATGGGGGTAACGAAAGTAGTTTTCACAAAAATGTTTGGTTGAAATATTTGGTAGATTACAAAAATATTTTTATTTTAATATTTTTATTTAATTTACATTTAACGATTCAGAATCGTATTTGGGAAATTGACAAGCACATTTTATTGCGTCCTCTCTAAGAACGGCCATATTTTGTACGAAATTCAATAATACATAATTAAATCGAATTGGAGAACAATAAAAACAATTAGCTACACATGCATGAAGAACATTGTCATTGAACAACAAACGCAAAAAAAATTACATTTGCTGCACTTACTTCAGAATAATCACCTCCAAACTAATGCAGCAACAAATTTTTAAAGTTATTTTTATAAAATAAAAAAATAATTTCAATTTTAAAATATAAACTTACATTATTCTTTGATACTCCATTCATTGAATAACCACACGGTTCAAATAAGTAATCATCAATAACCATTCCTGGCAATATTTTATGGATACCAGATCGCTGAAAATATTTTATTGAAAAATTATCTTTGGTACAATGCAAAATTAAAATCACATTTCAATTACCTCTGTTGCCTCTTTGGCCTTGGAGCATTCATCTTTTGAAAATATGGACATTATTTCCGGATTCAATTCCGTCATCAATATTTCAATAGTTTGATCCGGTTCAGGCGGCTGGATGTTTTCGATACGCCGCTGTATATCCCCTCCCCCGCGGCTCAATGTATACATGTACCAACAGTCGCGGTTAACCTTAAAGATAAAGGAAAAATAAAAATTTAATTTTCCTCCAAAATTTAACAAATAGCTAAGAAAAACTTA
This sequence comes from Platyura marginata, assembly GCA_026745375.1. Lineage (NCBI taxonomy): Eukaryota > Metazoa > Arthropoda > Insecta > Diptera > Keroplatidae > Platyura > Platyura marginata. The sequence goes on from JANSTT010019824.1 coordinate 5,869, forward strand.
CAGATCCCAAACAATATGCACGTCCATCATCAAAAAAAGAGTCCAATAATGCAACTTCCTCTTCAAAGCCGCGATGGGGAGAAACCTGAAAATGGTTAAAAGAAATTTATTAAAAATCTTCGAACAATATCTAAGCATGTGACGGTATAGTCGAGAACTAGACTAGAAACTTGTAAGATTGAATGGATAATCAATTAAATTATCGAGACTGTACTTAATTGTAAAATGTCAATAATGAAAAGGTTTAGTCCACAAGTATTACTCTGAGACTTTTGATTATCGCAAATTAGACCGTACTTGTTTGTGAGAGAAGTGACGGAATAAGTGACGGTTTACGACAGTCCTTAACAGTAATTTTTCTAAAGTTTCAAAAATTATCTTAACAGAAGATTTGCATTATTATTATTACCTGAAGATCAGGGCGTTTAAAGTTCTTTCGAGAATAAAATAATTCTTCGATATCATTGTATCCAGCAATTTTTTCAGCAATTTCCAGCAATGGCTCAAGACACTGTAGCGGCGTGGTGGTGCCACATGTTTTTAAGATCCATCGTCTTCTTGATACAAACATACTGCTTTCACTGCAAAATTACAAAAAAAAACAAAAAAACATTGTCTTGTTAATTGAACTACATATATATTTGTATAACATATGTGTAAATACTCATTATCACGTCTTTTCCCTCAATTTTATTAAGTGGCAAAACATTGCAGCTGATCTAACAAGAAAATGTATGGAAAATAATTTTTTTTTGTATAAAAGAGCAACAAAAATGTCACAACATTTCAATATGCGATGATTACGTGAATCATACAAAGTAGGATTTGTTTAATTTTTTACACATCCATAGATTAAAAAAAAAAAAAAAATACTTAAGTAAGTAATGATTACTTATGAAAAGTTTATTACTTTTTTGTGATTGTTCAATGACCTAATCTTTTTATTTTTAGTTTCTTAAAATATTCTTGAAGTATGTAATGTAAATTTGTAGTAAATTTTATTTTTATGTTTCTAGCATTTGTCCGATGCCAAAAAATGTGCCGCGTTCCATTGTGTATTTTATAATTATAAAATAAAAAGATATAAAAAAAGAGGGTTGCTAAGAAGAATGGAGATAAAGTTAACATCAAAATACACTCTGCAATATATGAGACGATCATCTTTTATTTTCTAAGTAGAGCTAATGATATTGATTATAGATAAAGCTAAGTATAGTATGTAATCCAGTGACTAGGTGACCCAGCATAGACCACTTTTGGGTTCATTGCTTTTTCACGTTACATTTATCTCAATTCATATGAAGATCTTTATTTTTGTGTGGAAATATGCACTTGAGGTGTTCTTTTACGGAAACCTTACAAATGATCGCCATTTTACCGCCATCATGCCTCAGATTTAAATCAACATATCAGAGAAAAACACTTCATATTACATCCTCGAGTCGAACTTGAACCAGGGACCTACCCGCTTCAAAAGCAACCACTCCACCACCACTGAGCTATTTAGTCGGTCAGTGACTGACTAGAAAATTAACAATATCGTGAACAACGAATGCAAGGAGTTGTTCAACAGAAAGGCCACCAAAAAAGGAGTATACTTTGCTAAATTAAACAGTGTCAAGTACTTGGTATTGGTCTGTCACACCAGACAAGTGAAGAAAAACGAAGAATAGAATCTATCATCAAAAGTAATGCACTTGGTCTGCACAAGTTCAGTAAAAGTGACAATAACGTATAGATTTCTACAATAGGATCCAAGCAACCAGAATTTTAACTGAAATCCATAACATTTTGATTATTAATAAGAGTAAGGTGACAACAATCCACTAGATAATTCCACCAGATGGTACTTTTAAGACAATGATCGAGATCTGGTCAAATAAGAACCTAAAAATGTAGGTAATTGCTCTGCTCACCTTGAGACGCAAAGTAGAAAAGTGAAAGGAATACCAGATGTTTAGTTCATAACATACGGTAATGCCTAAGCTGGCAACTCAAAACCACCTCAAAAACCATTTCTTCAAATATGTATGATGAGCACACCAACAAAAAAAAGCCACCTTGAAAGCTCTTTAAGCCATTCTTTACAATATCCCATATAATATATTAATAATAAAGAACAAGGAAAATAGCGAAGGCTTTTGATGACGTCAATATATTATTTTAAAGAAAATCGGTAATTACATCCGCAATTACTTAAAAGAAAATGTTCATTCATAATTTTTGCTATGCGGGTTTATTGCAAATTAGATAAAAAAAAAAAATAATAAAAAAAATACCAGCTGGGGACTTGTTGCGATTGAAATTGCTTATCTGAGATATATAAACAGAAGTGCAAGTATATACGAGTAGTATAACGACGTTAGCTTTTTTCATACAAAAAAAAAAAGAAAAAAAATTCTTCCATCCTGGATGGATGCCAGAAAATCGTTTGGAAAGTAAAATTAGAATTCTCTTATGATCAATTCAAGATAATAATAAACTGCTGAACATTTTTTTTTCCTCAAAGGAGAAAGTAAAACTTAAAAACATAAATATAAACATAAATAATTTAATGTTGTTATTTATTTTTTTAAATGTAAAATATTTTAATAAATTACACGCTTAGAGAAATATGACATAGAGAAAAAAAAATGATATTTGCGATTTTAGCATTTCAACTGAAAGTGATGACGCAATTAACCAACTATTTGACGTCAATATTAAAATAATTTCTCATGCGGATCACTGTACTGCGTAATTATTCTTAGACATCAAGCCTACTGCATTGGAATTGATACAAATTCAAAGGTTAGTAAAACCAGTAAAGAAGGAAAAATTGGCTACGCCCATTATAATATACCCGTATGCGCACTTGTTTATTATTTACAACTTTGTCCGTGTCTATTTTGTCTGTACTGGGTAAATTGAATACAAACCCTAGAAATGACATAAAATTGGTTGGACCGCCATAACGGTATTTTATGGAACTTTTTAGTCTATGAATGAAATATTCAGTTTTTTATTTTCTATCATTTTCGTTATATTCATTTTTTCCCTAATCTAAATACTTTTCGAGTAAATGATTAAAAACCCTAGAAATTCAATAAAATTGATTGCAGCGACATAACGGTAGGTTGTACAACTTTTTGGTCTATTAATGAAATCTTCATTTTTGTATTCTCTATAATTGTTGTCATATTTATTTTTTCTACATTTCGACTACCTGTTGAGTAAATGAATGGTTTATATCAAAATTACTGTACCACAGCCTCCCCTATTTTTTATCCGATTTCCTCCTAAAACAATAGAGATCTTACTCTAAGACTACATAATTAACTGTCAAAATTTCAGCTTTCTAGCTTCAGCCGTTTAGCCGGAATCTTGATCACGGATAGACATGCATATTTCGACTTAGAATTTCACAAGAAAGACAATGGTGTTGAAATTTTTTTTCTACGATGAGTTTTAAGGGGCGTTACAAACTCCGTACCAAAGTTATAATACGCTTGATTAACATCATACGGGTATAAATATTAGGAAATTTCTTATACTCTGCCGCTGAACGAAGAGAAGTTTAAGGCCACGTTCAATGAGCTGGGATTGTTATTAATTTTTCTTTTTTTGATTAAATTATTTTTCGTAACAGGGCCCCTTATCATGACTTTCGTGCGAGTTCAATTTCACACGAAAATATTTTACCAACCGAAAATAACGAACATTTCCACTCGAAAGTGACGTCAAATCGTAACGAAACTGGTTTCATAATATCAAGACAATTTTATGTAAGCAAATTTTTGGTATTTTTTTTTTCGTAGTAGAGAATTCTTCGTAAGCCAATTCATCGTAACATAATTATTCCAAAGTAAACTGAAGTGTTATGACTGTTCTTTAATATTCCCTTATACTTTTCGCCACTTTCTTGTGAAAAAGTAATATTTTATTATATAAGATAAATATAGCTTCGATACAAGAGAAAATGATTTAAACTCCTAATAAATCTACACGTGATCAGGGAAAGTGCAAGCGTTTTTTTTTTACAGCTATTTTTATCGACTGTCTGTTATCGCTGTGCGGGTTAGCAACATTACAATAAGTATAACAATACGTACAAATATTTATTACTATTATATTAAACAAACATTACTACACAATATTATGAATCAAATCATACAAATGGTAGAGGTACTGAATTTATGATTAAAATAAATATTTTACGCACGAAAAGTGCCTAGCTCATTATGTAATTTTTTTTATTTTTGGTGATAATCATAGAAACATTGAAATGATTTCAATAGTAAGTAAGTATGAACCTTATCTGAATCTGTTCTTAAATAATTAATACCCACATAAAGATCTGAAGCAAAAAAAAATATTAAACTGAGCACATACAGAATATTTAGTTTTCATAGAGTAGATCGTTAATTTATAAAGAGGAAAGGTAAACGCTCGTATTATGCTCGAAAATATGCCACAAGACGAATAACTTTGATGACAACAACAAAATGTGATCTTGAAAATAATAATTTTCAATTAAATTAAACGTTTAAATAAACGTTTTCAATTAATTTGTGAAGATTTCAAGTAATTTGTATAGAATTTCACATGTATTTCGACAAATTTCTTCTAGAACGCCTAAAAATGGCTTAAATTGCGATCAAAACATTAAATTCCATTTTTAAAAATTCAAAATAAATGTTAAAAACCCAAACATCTATATATCGTTGGATTCGTACAAGACAGCTTTACTTTGTATGTACAGGGTGTCTAATAATAACTGTCCCACCAATTTAAAACAGTTAAACGCAAAGAAAAATTGCATATCTTATCATGT
>JANSTT010019825.1:0-10680 GCA_026745375.1 Platyura marginata
CTGTTATCGGTTTTTCTTAAATAAAATTATGTATAATTATTTAAGATAAAGATTGTGTGGCAGGCAGAAATGTTTTGTGGGGCTCAGCCCGGTTTGCCCTGGACCTAGAGCCGCCCCTGTGGATACTGTAATTTAGTTATTTAAAAAAATCATGTCGGCATTAGGTAGCCAATGTATTAATAAGGCGTCTTCAATTAGCCTATTAGCCAAAATCTTCCGTGCCAGATAGCCATTTTACTAGGGAATCATGTTTATTATTAATTAACATTTAAAAATTTCGAAAACAATTAAAAAATCCTTTACAAAATGTAATGATAGGTCCAAAAAAATATATTCACTCTAGATCAGCGGTTTCAACCTTTTTTTTTTGTTGTACCCCAAAAAAAAACTATTTTAGGGTTGGTACCCCATCACAAAAAAACTTGTCATCTTTTTTTGGTAATTTTATAATTTAATTTTTGAATAATTGATTCGCATTCAAGCACTGGGCTTAGATTTGCATAATTTTACAATATCAGATTTTATTTATGTCAATTTTAGACGTAAGTCTGGCCCAACTTCAATCGGCACTTGTATTTTATTGCAAGCATAGCCGAAACTCCAGTTTCACAGATATATGACGTACTAAAAGGGATCAAACATTTCAAAACTCTGTCGGAAATCAATCCATATTCTCCTCTTCATTTCAGCCAAAAATCACTCAACAAGTAATTGTTGAAAATACTTTTAAATGGACCATCACATTATAGTTCAATGAATTAATCACATTCCTAGACAGAAAAATCAACTCTCAAATGCAACCTCGGAAATAAGCGGTGGTATGGTTTCTCCATCATTTCTTTTTTTGTTACCTAAAGCACATTGTTCTTTTGTACCGGGAGTTTATCGACAAGCATCAGCAAGTTTGTTACAAGATATACCAACTCCAAATTTAGATTTTGTCGTATTTCTGACGGACATTTTTAAAAGAATTAATATTTAATAAGTTTTCGTTTAGATATCTTATTCTATCCGCATTTTCTTCGCTGGTAAATATAAATTTGGGCTGCCCTATATTGACAATTGTCAGACTAAAAAACTCTTGTACCTTTCTAAAGGGGCTCTTCGGATCAAGTTAAAAACTACTACTACTATTTTATTCAAAATTACCAGACCGCCGGAGACGAGAGACGACCGCACATCTTATGACCGACTAGGTCTGGGACATGAGCGGGGTAAGGTTTTGGTATTTCTCGCCACCGACAGATAACCGATGTGCAAGGAAGAGAGGAATAGGATGGGTGGGTGATAGTGAATAGGTGGGAGGACGCTCCACCCTAGCTGTGGTCGTGTCCCCGCCGCTTTAGGGCGAGACCAGCCCTCTGTTAATGGAGCTCTACTCCATTTGAACTAACAAAATAACAATAAAAAAATTAATAAAAAGAGAACCAATTTATTTAAAAAAAAGCAATACAAATTAATTTAGAGTTAGGCAATTTACTACAAAAAAATTGAAATAAAATAAAAATGAAATTTCTAGAAAGGAAAAACAAATTTTTTTTTCTCCTTCTCTTTACCTTCCAATTAAAGAAATTATTCTTAGATAAACAATTTAAATAAAACTAAAGGAAAGCTTGGTACCACGGTTTACTAGGGTACAATAAGGGAAAAACAATATCAAAATTAGACAAAGAAAAAAAAATAAAATTTGAAGGGAAAATAAGGGGAAATGCACAAAAAAAAAATTAATAATAATATTAGAATACGCAAGTCGGCCCAGAAGCCGGTACACAACAAAATAACACAACAAACAATTAAATAACCAAGCCCGGTTGGGCGTCGTTGAGAAAACGTCTCTGCCTCCACAAAAATCAATGCCAGAGTATTTTGGTCGCTGACCCAAGCTTTTGGCCGAAACAAAGTCCAACATAAAAGGTGGGCAAGTGGTTATTCCCAAAATATCCGTGGCCAAAAAAAAAATCTAAAATATGGAAGGCCAAATACGCAGCCAATTAATCCGTGGTCGTGGTGTGTGTATAATTCTAAAATAACAAGTAACACTATTTTGCTTCAATTCAATACACAAAAAAAAGATTTTCATTTTTTTTTTCTTCCACTACGTCACCACTGACCACGTTGCACGATTGAAAATAAAAAATAGTTCTTTGAACTATAAAAATTTGTGTGTTTTGTCCCTTATAAAATTTTTTTTTTAATAAATCGTCCGAACAAAGCTGAAAAGACTTACGACCAAAATAAAAACTCACTGCTCACTCAATTAGTTAGAACTTTAAATTTTTTAAAGAATTTTTAATTTTTTTTTTCTAAAAAAAAACGGAAAAAAACTACAAAAAAATATGGTCAACTGCGTTCACGCTTAATTAGGATAAACGAGAATGCAGCTGACCACCTAAAATTCGATGCTGTGATGGACAGAACCGTTAGGTTGTCTATTTGTAACTGTTCACCGTATTAATAAGTTGTATGAATCATTTTAACGTAGTTTTTTCAGGTCTACAACTTTCTTTAATCAAATTTTCTGCTAAATTGTAAAATTAAGGCTAGAAACTACTTTATTAAACAACTTTACTAGAAATTACTTTATGAAAAAAAAGATTTAAATTGCATAAAGTTAGGAGCTATTGGTAGATGAGTCATGAATATGTCCTAGTGTTGTAATTTAAATGAAACACAAATTTCGGCAAAAGGGAAAAATAGATTTTATTTATAATGAATTACAGGCGGATGAATTGAATAGCAAACAAAATAAACTAATAAACGAAACAATGTTAAGATTTAGGTATTATCAAATGTATCGTAGAAGGCGGTCAGAATAAGACTAATCAGACTACTGATAGAGCAACAAACAGCAGGTTTTGATCCAAATCAATTACAATAGAATTTTACGTTAACATTAAAATACAAGAATTATAGATATCAGGGGTGGATTATACATTTTTAGGAACACGGAGTTTTGAACACTTAGTGTTACCTATATTTTAAAAAAACTTCGGCGATACGATTAAGTTATGTATATCTAATCCTAATCCTACAATTTATAATGAAAGAGTAAAAGAAAAAAAAATATTTTTCTTTCTTTTACTATTCTTTTGTTATTTATAAAGTAGGTATTTCCTTGGGTATGTCTGCATTTGTTTATATATTTATATAGGACTTCTTACAATATATGAATATATCTATGTCGCACAATCCACCGCGCCTCCAAATCTATACTAAAAAAAATCCAAAATTATATCTCTTTCTCTTTGGTGGTGCCAACACTATGTATATAAATAAAAAACAAAAATTATGTTTTTTTTTTTAAATAAAAACAATTTTGATAAACTTTATAGATTTTTACCCCGCAAATCCCCTACGAAACACACACAAAGTCGTGTTGTTGTTGCGTGGCCATCCCTAAAAATAGTGTAGTAATTTATACATTAAAAAACCATGAAAAGAATGTTCTTTGATCAGAACACCATTAGAGTATCTTTAGAAATTCTTTTTGTTCCTCTGGTGTTTACTGGGTTATGAAATAAAAAGAAACAAGGATTTTAGCAGTTTTTATGGCTTGCTTGCCCTCCCTATATGATTATTAATGACAATAGTTGGAAAACTAAAATATTGAAGCTGCAAAATAGAATTTTTTGAAATGTTCCAATTGGCCAGATGATGATGAGTGAAGTCAAATCTAATTTAAGAAAAATGGAGGAACGAAGCCCAATTTTACAAAATATATAAAATAGAATACATTTGGACCATGCATTTATTTAGGATTTAGTGTAATTATCTCTATAAATAATTTGTTTTTAACCATAGACGGCGAATTATATTCATGGGGTGCAAATGGTCATGGTCAATTAGGAATAGGAAATGTTTCTGATAAAGTTATGACGCCAACATTAATCAAATCATTAGCTGGTGTTCCAATTGCATTTATAACATGTGGAGCAAATCATAGTTTTGCCATCTCAAAGTATGTGTACCTATTGCAATTGATTAAAATACGAAAATAAACATTTAACGGAAGAAAAACAAAATTTTCAGATCGGGTGCAGTATTTGGATGGGGTAAAAATTTATTTGGACAACTTGGTCTCAATAATAATGTTTCACGATCATATCCAACCCAATTAAAAACACTGCGGAGCTTAGGTGTTCGATATATTGCATGTGGTGATGATTTTTCAGTATTTCTAACATATGATGGAGGTGTATTTACCTGTGGTGCTGGTACATATGGGCAACTTGGACATGGTACAGATAATAATGATTTTTTACCTCGAATGGTTGCTGAATTGATGGGTACAACATGTACACAAATATCATGTGGTCGACGACATACATTAACCTTTGTGCCTTCTCGTGGACGTGTCTATGCATTTGGATTGGGTTGTTCGGGTCAATTAGGTCATCGGTTAACAGAAAATTCCAAAATTCCTCAAGTTGTAATGGGACCATGGGTAATTTTGTTGTTGTTAAATAGCAAATCATTTATTGTAGTTTTTTTTCTTTATTTTTTTTGAGTTAGGTTTCGCCCAGTGGAGTTTCGCTAATCGACAATTGCTCTTTTAGTCAGGAGAGTAATTCAAAATTTATGGTAACCAAAATATTTTCTGGTGGCGATCATTCATTGGTATCAACAATTCATTGTAGCCAAAAAACAATGCCATATGACTGTAGAGTTTATGAGTAAGTTCCATCCCTTTCTTGCGTTGAGTGAAATGAATTATTTTTTTCTTACAGCAAAAAAACACAAATCACAAGTTTTTCAGTTGAATTAGCAAAATTATGCGCAAACGTTTCAAAAGATGAAACAATCGATTTGGAACTGATGTCATCTCTTGAAATATTATTCAAAAGTTTGGCTTGCATTAATTCATCATTTATTTTAATTGGTGGTGGGGGTAATTTAAGTTGTTCGGCAAAATATTCCGGTGTTGATATTGCATTGGCAGAACAAGCATTTGATATTATTCGAAAAATCGAAAATGAAACATTGAAGCAAATCGTTAAGTATCTATTAAAAATTCGGTTTTATTAGAAAACAATAAATAAATTTTCCATTTTCATTGTAGATTTGGGATTGTGTTACAACTGAACTAATGAAATCGCTGACTCCATCACCAGCCGATGTAGAAACATTACGTATCTATCTTATATTGCCGTTGTATCATGAATTTGGTAATTCCAAAAATTACCTAAAATTACATTCACCCTTTTGTCGAGCTCTGATACAGCTATCTCAGCTACCACAAAAATGCATTTCGCAGTGGTATGCGGTTCAGCCAAATGAATATTTTGAACGAATTGTTGAAAATTTTAAAGGTGTCGTTACGTACATAATTAATTTTAATATAAAAAAAGGATTTACGCAAAGACAGTTTATTGCCTATGAAGAAAATTTAGAATTGGCCTTGAATGTTATGCGAATATTTTTCCGTATAAATCATCAACATAGATTACAGAAAATATCGTATGATGTATTTCATTTACCTGAATTGACTGATGTTGCCAATTTGGAACATGACTACCTGCATTGGTTAATGAATAAAAACGTAATTTCTTTTTGACTCCAACATTTTTGATTGTATGCTAAATTTTAACCGTTTTCATTTGCAGCCAAACAAATTTTACCTGTGCAATTATCCATTTATTTTTAATGCAAAAGCAAAAACACTTTTATTGCAAACCGATCAATCAATACAAATGCATAATGCAATGCAAAACGCTGCTTCGCAATCGATTTTCTCACTGTTGCTTGGTTCACCGCCAGAAGTGTCCCAATTTATTGTACTGAATGTAACACGTGAGAATTTGGTACAGGACACTATTCGTGAAATAATGCAGTATGTTCCGGGTGATTTAAAAAAACCGCTTAAAGTGAGTATTTGTTTATATTTAACGCCGGAAAAATAATGTTTTCATTTCATCTATTTGGTGGTAACCACCACACCGTTACAGAACTGTAAAATGTCCGTCATGATGTAACCGGTGTAGATTAAAAATCCATGCTGGTGTTTTTAGGAGGAAAAAAACGCGTACATACCCTTTGACTAAAAATTTACTACACTACAACCACTCCGTCTTCAAATACGGTGTAGAAATATCATACTCGGTGTAGCCACCAAACATACACCGAATTGAAAAAAAACGGCGGCACTTTTTCAACTCGGTGCTGGTGGTAAATAAAACGATTTTTTGACAGCCACCGATTCGGTGACTACACCAAGTAGATTAAATGAAAATGACATAAAGTAATATCTAAAACAAATTATTTTCACTGTGACCCCATTTTAATACGAAACAATTTTCGCGATATCTTGGTGCTAAATTAAACTTGTAGTCATGTCGTCAGAACTGTAATTTTTTTGAAAGCTATATCTACAAAGATCAATTTTTTGATTTTCTCAGCTTAGTTTTACAGAAACTGTCATCCAATAATATTGTCACTCAGTTAGCTAAAACAATTATTCCACAGGTTGCGCGTACTGATGCAACAGGTTTCAGAAACACCAGTTTTTAGTACAAATAATCATCCCGGATAGAATTCATTATGGTACAATTTTAGGCTTTACAATCGAATGGAATCTTTCAAATCAAGCTTTTCCATTGGGGCCGATTTCCTGCCAATTAATTAATTTTAATATCTGTCAATATCAGACTATCAGATTAATATTATTAATTTTGATTTCATTTTGATTCAATTCGAGAATTATTCAATCTTTACCAGCGTCCAAGTCAACTAGTCAATATCTTCGGCACACTTTTGAAAATTGAAAAGGCGGCTAACAGCCATCATAACTCACCAATACACTTAAAACTATTTTCGTAGGTTCAAAATTTTTATTTTGTACATTCCTGCGCAGCATAAAATGATGAACAAACTCACTAACACTTCTACCACTTCGTATACGCAGATAAAATTATCAAGTGAAGATGAATATTGTCGAAACGCATCGTGTAATAACTATACAATCGTTAAACCGGTTTAATGATACTGAACGAGTATGGTGTGTAATATAGGCCTATTATTTATATTTATATTTATATTGGAGTGTGATTTTTTATGAATTACCTACACGGAGGCCTATTTTATAATGCTCCAGTTACATTTACCCCAACAGCTTTTTTTTTGTGTGGAAACTTACACTGAGATACTATATCATTTTAAAGGACCTACTAAGTATTTCTATTTTAAAGATCAGCTTGTGGACAGGGGTAAGTGAGAACTATCTAGGATGTAAGAAGGCTATCCTCTAAAATGTTCACGAAACTTGTAATTTAAGCTAGTAAGCAGATGTGTCTTTTTTAGTTATACATACTTAATGATACCATACATATATACTTTTTTTAAAAGTATCATCCTTTTTTTGCTGATACTTTTTTTACTCAAAAATTTTTTTTATATTCCTACATTTCCTACATCCTTAAATTTATTTTAATACAACGAAACGATTGAACGAAGGACAAAATGAGTGACAATTAAGGAAAATAATTCATTCCATCGCTATCAATATTCATCCAAAGTATTCGATCAACTCACTTGCATTAAAAGCTACATACGTTGTGCCAGAAAAATTGCATCACATGCACGCTCATCATGTGCCTTTTTCTGAATTTTCGTAGTTTGATGAATATATTCTTTGTTTTCCGGACTCGTCAGCATCGAGCGTGTTTTTTGGAAAGTCGACAACGCCAATTTTCAGGTGGCAACGCTAAAATCCATTTTGACCGATAAAATTTATTTAGATTACAATTGCTTGGAATTTCACGAGTTGCTAAAAACACAAACAGCGCTTCTTCTCAAGATAGTCAAGCCAAGAAAAATATAATTATTTTAAAAAGTTGCAAAATGTTAGTCCTGGAGCAATGTCTGTTGACCCTGCAGCAAATATTGACGATAAAATTGAATAAATTGCATTTTTCTCTACCGCTTTTAATAAGACGTCCTTTTTTCAATTTTATTAGTTATACTCTATCTATAGAGATTATAGATTTCGACGAATATGCTCAAAATATTAGTAACCTACCTTAGACTGTTAAAACAGAATTGTTGGATGCTTCTGTCTGGATGATTTCTTTTTTATAATGTGATACCAATTCGAAACTTTCTTTAATACATATTTACCTACATATTGTTTAAATTTCAGGTAAAATTCCACGGCGAAGAAGCTGAAGATGCTGGTGGTGTTCGTAAAGAATTTTTCATGTTGCTTCTGAAAGATTTACTTGATCCAAAATATGGTATGTTCAAAGAATTTGAAGATTCCCGAATGATATGGTTTTCAGACCATTCATTTGAGGAGCAAGTTATGTTTACACTTATAGGTAAGATAAAATCTAACGTTGATGTATTAATATAACATATGAAACTGTTCTCAAGGAACCTTATGCGGCCTTGCCATTTATAACTTTACAATTATCAATTTGCCATTTCCACTGGCATTGTACAAAAAACTATTAAAAGAATCGGTTAATATCAGCGATTTACGTGATCTATCACCACAGCTAGCACAGTCAATGGAAAATTTGCTGCATTACAATGAATCTGATTTTAAGGATGTTTTCGATCTGACATTCGAAGTGACGCGTGATGTTTTTGGTGAAATGAAATCAATTCCACTCAAACCTAATGGTGATAAAATTCCAGTTACTCAGGAAAACAAGTAAATTTGTGTTGCGTTAATGGCACCTTTTACAGTTCAAAGATTAATTTCCTGTTATTATTGGCAGACAAGAATTCGTTGATCTCTATATTGATTTTGTTTTAAATAAATCCGTAGAAAGACCATTTACTGGATTTTTCGATGGTTTTATGAATGTGTGTGGTGGACGGGTACTGGAACTGTTCAAACCACACGAATTAATGGCTGTTGTTGTCGGTAATGAAGATTATGATTGGCATGCTTTGGAATCGGTAGCTGATTATAAAAATGGTTATACATCCGGTGATCAAACTGTAATGAATTAATTGGCAAATTATTTGTATGGATTTTTATATTATTTTTTTTCGTATGTTTTTATAGATTCGATGGTTTTGGGAAGTTTTTCATGATCTACCATTAACCGAGAAAAAGAAATTTCTTCTTTTCCTTACTGGAAGTGATCGTATACCAATACAAGGAATGACTGCAATAAAAGTACTTTTTACCACAATACTCAAGTGGTATTATTTAAATTGGTCAATAATAATTGTTTTTGGTTTTTTTTTTAAGATATACTTTCAACCGACAAACGATGATAAATGTTTGCCTGTAGCTCATACATGTTTTAATTTATTGGATTTACCTAGATATAAAACAAAAGAAAGACTGAAATACAAATTGTCCCAGGCAATACAACAAACACAAGGATTTAGCATTGTTTAGAAACCAATCAATACAAATACAAATAGAGCGGATTACATTTCCTATTCATTTTCAATTTCGCAATAAATATATTTTCTGTTAAAATTGTTTAAATCACTTTTTTTACAGGACTTGTCTGTTGTATGTCGTTTTTATAACCGTATGAGTGTAGATCGTGTTAATGGGTAATATAATTTTGGTAAGAAAAAAAAAATTACCAACATGGTCCTTTTGGTGAAATTTGATATAAAAAAAATGCATGTCCATCATCAAAATTCTGGCTAAACGACTGAAGCTAGAGAACTGAAATTTTGACAATTTATTTGGATATAAACTCGAAATATGGGGTGTCCCACGAAAGTATTTGCCAATATCTCCGAAACCAGTTTAGATAAATTAAATGAATATGAACGTGGAAGCTCCAATATCCACAATTTTATAGCGTGTTTTGAATTTAAAATCGGTTAAACAAAAAATGGGGAAATTGAGTGATTTTAATCGACTGAGTACATTATTTACCTTCCAGGTGATAAAAATTAAAAAGTTTTCAAGATATTTTGAACAGAGAAATAGTAAAACATTCCAAAAAATAGGAGTTTTAAAAAAAATGTAAAATTTAAAACGTTATGAGGCCAACTCTTTCTCGATTTTTATGAGCAATAGCGTATTTTGTAGGGGCATTGCGTTTAACCATTTTTAATTATTTTGTTAATAGCGTACAACATCATCATTCTCCTAAACATCTGAAAAATTAATGAAAAATAGCTATAAAATCTGTAGTTTAGGAGATAAAATAAAAAACTTTTTTTTAAAAAATAAGTCATTTAGGGGCAAAGCTTTTTTTTTGTACACATTTCACGCAAACATACCGGAGAAGAATAAAAAATCGTATTAACACAGAGGGCTTACTCTTGAAAATGCATATGTCTGTCGTTTATCGTTTTTTTCTACTCTGCTATAGCTCGTCGACGACGTGAATACGACTGCTAAATTGCGATCTGTGGTTTTCGTTGCGACTATCTTTTTCAAGAGTAGGGCCTCGGTGTTTTTATGAAGAAATAAGATAATTTCTGGTAATTTCTTTAGTTGGCATACAAACAATAATCTGTAGCATCATTGGATTATCATTACAACTTAAATTGTTATTACAGAAACTTCCTTTTATTATCATACAATGTTGTTATTAATTGAGGAAAATAATTACATATAGTAAGAGTGTTAAGAAATTTTAGAAATTCAGTGATCCAGAGATCCATAGATAGATAGATAGATAGATAAACATTTATTTAGCTTTAGCTATTAGTACATTACATTCATTTCATTTCATTCATTACATTATTTCATATTAA
>JANSTT010019826.1:0-10678 GCA_026745375.1 Platyura marginata
GTGTATATAAATTTATGTGTATTAGATGCATACATATATTGATAAAATCAACAAACCAATATTATCGAAAATACTACCCTAATAAACAATTCTGTCAAACTATGTAATGTAGGTTATACTAATAATATCATTGTAAGTATAACAATCGAGATTTGACATAAGATTGCTTTGAAATAAATCCCCATGAGCTTAAATGGCCAAAATTCTATAAAATTTACAACTCTATAGATATTATACACAGCAGCAAATATATGTATACAAAATAGGGAGTCCACTGCAAAGATTTCTTTATAACACTTTTTTCGTTTTTTTTTATTGAACTAAATAATTCAGTCCAAGAGTACAACACAATGAACACACACAAATACCTTACACCGAAAAAAGAAAGAAAAATGTCTCTAAAAAGCTTCCTTTTTTTTCCTTCTACTTCTTGTGTTACGGCGATCGAGATAAAACGTCCACCGTTTTAAACCGAAAAAAATTTCCAAGCTGCCCAATAAATGAAACACTATGTGATAAGCCTAATGCCCTGCTGCCCGTTTCTGGTATATAACAAAATGCTAATATATTCGATGAAAAAACTATTTGAAATATGTTCACATAACAATTAATTGAGAAAAACACCGGAAAATTATAAAAGGGTGCAGCAGTGATACACCGATATCAGATATCGAGGTTTACTTAACTCTAACTAGTTAGTAGTGGTGGTTATTGAAAGGTTGAAAACACAGCATAGCGATTTCAGGGGTTCGTTTCGTAATCGGTAATAGGAATTTTTCTCGGCCAAAATATTATATTCGAAAATTTGGAACAATGTGCGCAGGTTTCGACGCATGTCCTTTAATTTTTTGTGTTATTATGTTTTATTCACTCCTTCATTTTCCCTATAGTTGAGGAGCTTTATGTCAATGAAACGGTAATGGAGTAGAATCGTTTTGAATACATATAAGGTATATACATACATATAGGTTTTGAATGTACATTTATGTATGTATATCATGTTACCTTATAAATTTTGACGAGTTAGTTGGAGGTGTTAACTTAAAAATTTATGGTTTTCCATTCAGACAGTAGAAATTTATATAATTTCCTTCCGCCCGCTGTGCGTGGCAATGTTCTTTTTCATACATAAAAGAAAATGTTGAATAATTTTTGTACGATAGACTATAGAGTTAATTAAAAATTAAAAATTAACTTCAGTCAATTTATTGCCAGAAAAATACCACAGCTACCTACAGTAAAAATATCTTAAATACTTCATATTTATAAAAAATGGTTTGAAAAGAGCATAATTTGTCCACAATGTATAATGATTTTTTTTTAGTAGGAATATAAATTACGTACGTAAAGGTATATGCAGTAGATTTTAATTAAAATTCAATGTTTTAGCACCCTATATGTGGTAAATTAATTTTAAATCAGTATGCGATTGTCGAATAATTTAAACATATTCATATACGAATTAGTTAAGCTTAAGACTATAATACATTATCAGCATATATGTAAGTATGTACATACATGAAAACAGCTCAATAATTGGTGTTATATAATCTATTTATTATATAAAATACTAGAATATCAATATTTTAATAAGATTATTTACCTATATCTTCTGATTTTCATCTATTTTTCTCATTATTATATATTTTCAATATATTTTAATTCAATGATTTGTATAGTTAACTGTTAGTTGTTGCATCTATTCTAACGAGAAATGAAATGTACATATGGGTATAAAAATATGCTCACTTCGCTCGTAATATTAATTTAAACAAGCATATCAAACATGATATTTCTTTTAAATTGTATTAATTTGTGATCTGTTACTATGACTGTAACATGTAGAAACCTAACATTACATAATATACTTGATTCGCTTTCATAATACAAATGTGAATTCACGTATAAATAGTTTTTTGATATTATTAAGGAACGCCTTAACCTTTAATATAGTTTTCTCTTTATTTATGTTTCTGTAGTAACTATATTGTTTTTTAAATTCTCAATACAGATTATGTTGTGAGTATAAATAAATGAAAAAAAATTAACTTACCATGAATAACCAGCTCCGTATCCCGATTAATTTCGTAGAGTCGAATAGCTTCCATAAGTTCAATTTGCGAAGACAAAGTACATGGATCACCTTCCTCATCAACCCATTTTAATGTGAACACCTGAATAATAATAACACCATTAAAGTATTGTCTTTTGACAAATTTTTTTTTTTACTTTTACAAGATGAATATTTTGTACTTACTTGATCTGGCGAAAATCTATATATACCTCGAATCTCTCGGCAAAAATCTTCATAACTTACATTTTCTTCAATGTAAAATATCATTATTTCACCGCCATAGGCAGTTTTAACTTTAATTTCATTGTTATTATCGTTATTATTAGGTGGCAACATTTTTCAAGATGTTTTTCAAATTGAAATACTGTGAAAAAAATAAAAAAAAATATATTATAAGACCAATAAATAGATACGTAAGTAGAGGTTACATTCTAATTTAAAATCTATCTACATATTTAAAATAAATAAATAATATAAATGTTTATAGGAAAATAACTTTTAATGGAGGACCACATAAAATATCTCAATATTTCATGCAGTTCACCAGTTTCTTTTTTACTCAGGAGTATCAATATTTGATAATTTCACACATATTGATTAAAATACATTAATACTTTGAAGTAAGTATATCCAGACTTTCGTTTGGTTAGTCTTCCTCGATCTAACCATTAAAAAATTTAACAACGTTCGCTGCATTTGAGGTGCAATAGGTACTAATTGAATTTAATGGAAACCAAATGGAAAAGCCTTCGCTAATCGGTGTTTGGGTATGCTTAAGATTTAGATATTTGTTTTCTAGTTAAGCAAATTTAAGGTATTTACATTGAGGCAATCTCCAATCGCTACATTTGATTTTTGTAGACTGAAAGGCCTGTATATGTGATTTAATTAAACCAAATGTTTTGATGCCTACTCTCGATAGGCGCTTTCGTATAAAAATTTAAGTCATATTTGTTCATTTGTTCATATATAAATATCAGTTCCTCGGTTTGCACGGTAATTTAAATGGTTTATAAATTTTAAAAAAATCTTCTATTCCCATCATTTTATATTGAACGCACTTATTACATGTTGTGTCTCGTTTTACACGGTTTCGATTTACACGAATTTGTCATAGAACGTATCTACCGTGTAAATCGATTGATAGGTGTATAAGAAATATCGACATTTCTTGTCGATTGAAATCATTTACTATTATTTTACTATTAAATATTTAAAAAAAATACTTATTATGAAATGTGGTTAAAACTATAAAATAAAATTATCAACGACCACACCTCCTTAAGCCGGATGTATCGGAACGTAAATCAATCAACCAAAATTTCCTCTAAAAATAAAGTAGTTATTTGCATAATATAAAACAAATAAACAAAATAAACACTTTATTAATAATAATAATATATTATTGTTGGAATCAGAGAAAACTTATTAATTGAATTTATTTTTTTTAAATACATTATTAAATAATCATAACAACGCATATGACCTAAATACACAATCTTAATAATACTAAAAATAAAAGCATTACGATTGTTGTTTAACTAACAAATGAAATTTCCTGAGGACTAGGTATAACTTGGTTTAGGATTTATGTTTAGAGAAAATAAAAATTATTAACAATCGAGTAACAGGTGGTAGGGAAGGTTCATTTCCCCATTAAAAATCTTATCTACTACAAAATAAATATTAATTAATAACAAAAGAAATATATAAATACCTGAACCAAATAAATAGTATTGTGTTCGAAAAATAACATATAATTGTTATAATCATACGATTTTAAATCAAACTATATTTGAAAAAACAATAAATTACCAAATAAAAAATTGAAAATGTCAATTGTCATTAGCCCAATAATGTCGCCATTTGCATTTTTGTGTATATTAAAGAGGGGGCTTTATTAAGGTTTTTTCAAGATTGAGAATTAAATGGACTCATTTTCCATTGAGTAAACTTTTATGTTCGATTGCTATCAATTGTGTAGAGAATTTGATTGGAGTTCGAGTTAATTCAATATTATTTGAATTTAGATTTTAGAAATTAAACCTTATACCCGACTAAACTCGCACTAATCCACTAAATAAATTAAATCATTAGTTAGGATATGTGAATTATAACTGATTTTCGCGTTGTGCGTTGCCATATGGCGACGCTGGTCAAATTCGGGTTTAAACATGCGACACAATCCATCCCTAAAGTAAAATTTTTACTAATTCATGTACATAGTAACATAGCCAGTAAATATAGTATAATGATAATCCCGTTCAGTTCTTAAAATCTAAAACTCGTTTATTTAGTAATGTGTACCGATTCTGTATGTATTATGATTAAAAAAACCTATATCCATTCCAAATGCCATGTCATTTACAAATGAACTCTTTCATTGGAAAATAAGATTATGGGAAAGTGAGATTTTTGGGCTAAGTTTTCTGTTTTGCTGTCAATAGTATTTTATAAAATTAATTTAATTTTTATATCAAATACAAAATGCCATCAAAAAAGAAGAAATATAATGCAAGATTTCCTGCGGTATGTATTGTGATTATTTGCAGTGATTGAATAATAATTTTTTACTATGTAGACATCGAAAAAAATTTGTTCCACGATTTGAATGCATTTGGGCTCAAATGCGCAGATGAGATTTTGTTGTTAATTTTTTACATTTCAATTAATTGCAGGGTCGAATTAAGAAAATTATGCAAAGTGATGAGGAGGTCGGAAAAGTAGCTCAGGCTGTGCCTATTATAATCTATATCCTTTTCAAATACTTCATAACATAACCTTGAGGTTATGTTTATTTTTAAATTTTTTTATTGACTTTTTTTTTTCCTTAATTGATAAACACCTAGGACATTGGAATTATTTGTTGAATCATTACTCAATAAAACCCTAAGAATTACTAATGCTAGGCATGCAAAAACACTATCCACATCTCATATGAAGCAATGTATAATGTCAGAAAGTCGATTTGATTTTCTTAGAGAACTAGTCAAAAATGTGCCTGATATAAATATTGCCGAAGAACAAGCTGGATCAGATTCAAATGACAAAACACATTCGCAACAATCAACGTCTGCTAGCAGTTCATCTAAATATTCGCCGTCTTTGCCATCGCCATTACCATCATCAAATGGTAATTTTGGTTTTGGAAGTAATAACAAAAATGGAAACAAAAAAAATCTTCAATGTACACCACCTGCTTCGTTAAGTGGAAATAAACAGCCTGTAACCCAACCAAACTACACAACCGGAATATCTTCAACGACAATACAATCTCCCAAGGTTCACCTAGCAAATTTCTACAAAGAAATACAAGAAACTAGCAGTTCCGTAATTCAATACACACCAAAATTACAAACCCAACAAAGCAATCCTAATGTCGATATTCGTCCGCCTAAATTGAAACGAGTCGATTCAGCACCAGCAACCCTAACAACCAACAATATGTATCTTAATTCACCGTATGCACTGCCATCATCACAAATAACAACAAAATGTGAAACACCACCGGTAATGAAACTTGATTTCTCCAAATCAATGATGCCAAAATCAACGGAATACAACCAAAAATCATCACAACATAAATTACCACCACTAGCACCGATAAAAGTTCCAATAAATTTACAAACAACACAACATCATTCAAATATATTTACCTATCCGTCTACCTCAAAAGAATTATCTTCCCCATCAGCTGCTGGTCCACTTGTACAATTGAACAATATGGAAAATATGCCGATGATCAAAATAGATTATAGTAACATGGATCTATCAAAGTCCCCAAATCCGTATCACATGCCATCAACGTCATCGGCACAACAGCATCAACACACCCCAACCAAACAATCACCAATGATAAATATCGATCTATTGAATAATTGCAACAGTGCTCCTCCGTCCGTGTACAAATCAATAGCTACTGCTAGTTCTTTAGAAATGGACGAAGACTATGATAACATTTAAAATATATTTTTGTATATTCTTTTTTTTTGTAAATATTCAATAATAATTTCATTTTTTTTTATATTAATCTTTTTTTTTCTTTTTTTTTCAACCTGAGTAATAATGATCCGATGATAATTTATCCTTATTTCTCATAAATTTGCATTTCCATATGCAATAGGACAAACGATCTCTTCTAGGATGTTATTAAACATTTTAGATATAAAAAATATTGAAATGCGGCTCTGTCGCGTATCCAATATTAGTCACCTAACACAAATATGTACTACATATATCATCTGGTTGGCCGATATATCAAGTCGTCCCAGAATATTTCTTTTTATAAATTCAATTCACTTCTTTTTAAACTACTAAAATTGCAATTCGTTTGTAATTTTGCCAGCACGCTAAAAAAATGGTTTTGTGAAATTCTCATCGATTGAGCAACTGGCCAGAATATGATCACAGATTAATTCATTATGAATGTTGTAAGTATGTAATATAAAAATATGAAGAAGACCATTAATTGAGGCGCTCAGCGCTAAATCGGCCTAACCCACAAATTTGTCGAAACGAAGATAAATATGTATGTAGTAAAAACCACATTTTCAAAATCTACAAAACACAATAAAGAACTAAGCTGTAAGTGGTTCTGTTTTGATAATATGCATGAAAAACCCACATTTGAATTATTTTAATTTTTAGTCGATGTAAGAATGGCATAAACCACTTTTGTTATTTAAGTGTATTTTTTTTTTCGTTTTTTTAAATATTTTTCTGTATAAAATTTCTGTTAAAATTACGTTTTTGTTTCCAACTCGATTATCTCTGTTCAAGAAATTTGGGGTTAGGCCGATTTAGCACTGTGCACCTCAATTATAGTTATGGGTTATACGTCCATTATATGTCTCAACGTTAAACAATTCCAAAAATTGAAAACCTAATTACTCGTCATATATGTCCATTTTTGTCGAATTTTGATCTCTCCATCGTATAAAAAACACCACAGTATCTATTACATCGTCGGTTAATCATTTAAAAACTTAAAAATAAATTCCAGCAAATTTAATAAATATTTTAAATTTATTTTAATAATAAATATAATAAATATTGTATATTATGTATAATTACTTAAATAATTAATTACAAATTATGTTTTTTTTTGTATTTATATTTATACTGAAAAGAACAATATGGCAATTTTTGTTTGTTTTATATTTATATAATATTTGCTGACAAATTTTATTGTAGCATTAATGTGATCCTATTTTAGAAAATATGTAGGTATATTATCTAGGTATGTTTGAATTTATATACTTCTTGCATCTTTTTTGAACATTGAAAATATGGATTTAGTTTTTGATTGGATGAATATTGTTAATTTCAGAAAAATAGATTTACCTTACACTGTTCTCTTCTGTTTTTAAGCTCAATAATTTGTTGTTTGCAAGCAACGAAAACAGCATAAATATTGACTTTCTAATTATCAATTCCAATTATACTATATAATAAGACACTTATTTGATTTCTATTTATAAAAAGTTTACATTTTGGTATGCTGACCCGATCACACATTAGAAACTATACATTTATTAAAGTTGACTTACTACCCGAAAAATTTCTTATTGCTTCAATAGAAAAACCATTGTTTTGTTTTGTTAATTCATTACATTATTTTCTATTGCAACAACATAAATGTTAACTTTTTTTCAATATGAGTAAAATAATTTTATTATGTAAAATCACTCTTGTCTCCAAAGTATGGTCTTAAATTTTTTTTAATAATCGAATTGTTAGTGTAATTCCGAGTTCCCAAACCTTTAATGATAATACATTTTCATTTTCATCTTTATCATAATAAATTGTTCTTACATTCAAAATAGTGTTCTAAATGGAACTATTGTCTTTTACATATTTTTTTTTAATTATTCATTGCTCATTTTTAACCATTTTAAATGTTTATTATATTAATAGCGACTAACCTGAATGTAGGAAAAAAAAATGGAAAAAACAACACTCTGTAAAGTTCATTAATTCTAAAGTTCAGAATTGATTCAGTTCATTTTCATTATTGAAGTGGAACCTAATTTTGACAGCAACATTGATTAATTATTGGATTATTATGGAAAAAGAGCAGCAGTCAACAAAAAGTTTGACTTCAGAAAGAGATTGTGCGACCTTTAAAGCATCTAGAAATTAATGACAAAGAGAATAAAGAATATGGTTTATTTATTTATTTTTAAGGAAAAGTACTAAGAAGTACTAAAAAAATATTCTAAAAAAATTTTAACAAAAAAGACATAAAATTTCATGTTATTTGAAAGAAAATTGATTCAATTTTAACTTCAAAGTAAAATATTATTGACACTAACTAGAAAGCAAGCACTCATCCACAAAAGAAGAGATTATTTTAGGAATTACAGCCTATCCGAGAGGGACCTTCCATAGGTTAATACACACAAGATCATACAAGATGAAATACAATCAATCAGTCAATCATGGAGAAAGTATTAAAAGACAAAATTCTGTGGAATTTAAAAAAAATCAATGGTAAATTATTATGTATGACTTTTTAGAAAGTATTAACAGAATGACTTTTTGTAATATGAATGAACCTGCGTTTTGATAAAGAATCGTGTTCTTGGAGAAGGTGTCTTTTTAATTAATTACGTTTCATGGTCTAAGCAAAAAATAATTTTACTTTAATCAAGTGATCAATCCGTTACAATTAACAATCCAACTATTAATGGAATGATTAGATCTTTTATAATCTTCTTTAATACCAACAAATAATCTTTAGTAAAAAAAGAAAAAAAAGTCTTATTTAAGCTAATGTTGAGCGATTCAGCAGTCTCAATATTAGGACGATGCTAAAAATTATTTTTAATGACTAGAACATATTTTAAATATAAATGTAACCAAAATTGTATTACGTTGAGTGCGATCATTTTATGTGAAAGAAACATTATTTGATATTTCTTTGTGTGTAAAAATTTGTGACATACTTAAAAATGATATAAATACTTAAAATAATGCTAAACTATCAATACATTACAATAGTTATAAAATAAATATAATAATACATTTTGTACTAAACGTTATTTTTGTTATGACAACATACAGACAACTATTGTTAAAAATTTAAATTGTAAAAAATCAGAATTGGGATAACAAAATCAGAAATTTTAAAATGTATAGGCAAGATTGAGTTGCAAGTTGATTATTCGAACATTGACATTGGTTGTGGAGTTATATGTCTTCTATTGGATTCCGACAACACCGAAAGTAGTAAGATGGTGTCAATAAACGGGGATAACTCATAGTTTGTTGCTCACCCAATTAAAAATTAGAATTTACAGTTTATTTGATTCGATTAAGATAACAAATTTGCTGTATATGTTTTTGACTTATTTATATATAAAATTCGAGAACAAAATCATAACTAATATAAATTCTATTAAATGCTACAAAAAACTATTTCTTCGATTATGTTACGTTTAGTTTAGATTTTAGAATATTATCATAGTTCACAGAATATAACAATTTAACGGCACATTTATTTATTAGTGTATTTCGTTCGGCTGTCTTTATCTTTATACTAAGAGATCGTTTGTTTATAGCAATTTATAAAGGGAAAAAAACTACAGTATACCTATATACATAAATAACAATAATTAAAAAATACAATCAATTAAAATTAGATTATAATCATATGTACTTAAATATATATTTCTATTAAAATTTTGAATATGTGTGTGTATGTGTTTATGTGTAATTTGTATCTGTTTGCTGCGTCTAAATATCAACGACTTCTTAAAATGTTAAGAGGCAATTAAGAAACCCTGACTGATGATGATTCTAACAAATACATAGTACGTACTATAAATTTATTACAATTTCTTCTTTTTACTTTTTGTATTTTTCATTTTGTTACAAATCGAGCAAAAATAGTTAAATAACAACTTTTAGAAAATATTACGATGATATATAAATTATTTTATGTAAAAATGTAATTTGATTTTTAATTAAATCGATTTTCGAATAAACTCGATGTTTCTTCATCAACAATATAATACTTTTTAACAATAAATACTTATTTTGATGTTGTTATTATTATTATAAATATACAATTTTTATAAAAAAAAAGAAGAAAATAATCCTTTACACGATTATAATCTACTCACTCACATGCCAACTTACCATCAAAACTGCTTAAAGCAATTGCAAATGCCTGCAGAGCACATAAAGGATATCGAAAATCCATTGTAAAAATATCCTCAGATGTTCTACCAAATTGCATTACAATATAATCTGGATCGGAATCGTGAACTAATTGAAAATTTTTTACAGAAGCTTGTGTTACACGACCATGAAAATTTAAGACATACGATTGTGTGTCATCATTCCAAACGGGTGTTTTATTGTGCAGCTCAACTACGTTATCCATATTCTATAAAAATAAAATAGAATTTTAACATAGATATTGGCAAAAATGATTATATTTTTAAATGAAGACAAATTTGAATTTTAAACAGAAAAATTTGGTTTAATGCTAGAAATTTAAAAAAGTATTTGGAGCTATTTGATCCCACACAATTTTGTTTTTAAGTTAAAAATACTTATTTAATTTACTACTTTACACAACCCTGAATTTTGCTATAT
>JANSTT010019827.1:0-10675 GCA_026745375.1 Platyura marginata
TTATCAAAAACTTTTAATTGTATCTTAATTAAAATGTTTAAGCAGTGCTATTCATTGTTGTTTTTGTTTAAATTTATTTCTTTTATGTTTTTTAATGGCTTATCTGGAATGTTTTCCAAAAATATGTACATACTTACACATACATACATAAAGATATTTTGATGGTTTTTCCTGTTTTTTGAAAAAAAAAAATCTTTCAGCTTACAAAACAAAGGAAAGGAAATACATTTCTTACTTTATGCGAAAGTACCAACAACGCAAACATTTTATTTATTAAAACCACGGTATTTATAACCCCGGTGCGATTTTAAACTAAAAATAATTAGGAAAACACAAGAGAACGGCCTTTTATATGAATAAATTATAATCAGGAAGTTATAGAGATTTAAATTGTATAACTGTCTTTTCTTTTTGAAGTGAGATTACTTAGTGAGGAAAAAAATTATTAATAACTTTATCATAATGATCTGATATTGTAAGCTTAATTTTTCGTAAAAAAAAAAACTATCTAATGGCAATGAATTAATGAACAGTGAATGGTTCATATATGTTTCTCAATATTCCAATTGGCAACCGGAAAGTTTAGCAAACTAACATTCTCGACTTTTCAATTTGAAAGA
The DNA here is from genome assembly GCA_026745375.1 of Platyura marginata. Lineage (NCBI taxonomy): Eukaryota > Metazoa > Arthropoda > Insecta > Diptera > Keroplatidae > Platyura > Platyura marginata. The sequence continues at coordinate 621 of JANSTT010019827.1, forward strand.
AAGTGCCGATCCAAGATCCGATTCCAAGTCGGCAAAACAGTTGATGTATTGACAACTGCGTTTATGATTATTGAAGGATTGGTCATTGTGGTGTTAGAAAGGAAACAAAATATTGTGACTAGGAGATGAAAACCACAAATTTTTGTTTGATAGTGTTATAGTATGGGATAATAATTTTTTTTTTGCAAATTCGAAATTTATAAAAACATCGTAACAAAACTCAAAGAGATTCACATATTAGTTGTGTAATTTAAAATAAATGGAATCACACAACATTTAGCATTCAATAAAACAATTATCTGGTGATATCCAGTTACATTTTATATTGGCATTCTGATAGCCTGGTTTTTATTTCATTTTTACTCAGATGATCAAATTGCTTCTTTTTTTTGCAATTTTTCTTTATTCGATGTTGTATGTGATTACAATAAATCTGCATTCCATTGTTGTACTATAATATGTTGTACGTGTATATGGTAGTTGTATATAGTGCGACGATATGCTTGTAAGTCGAGTAAAAATAATAATGGAAATTGAATTTTCATGATTTTCCATCTAAGAGGAATTTAATTTTTATTTTATTTCTTATAAATTGATTTTTAAGAAAGGAGAACATTTAGCACAGATATGTAGTTATCATGTATGTATTATGTATGATGATTTCTAATTCGATACGTTTTCAACAAGTTTTGTATATATGTAGATAATAAATCTATAGATTTTCCTACATATACAGATCTATTAACAACTTGAATACGTTTAATCCAAAATAATGTATTAAAAAATTTTCAAATGACCCATGTTTAACACTCACATCATTTCTCTCCATTTGGGAAATTTAAGAGACATCCTTTTTTATGGGAAAAGATGTCTGTGTAAATCAATGGATCAAAGAAAAAAAAAGTTTATATATACACAAAAAATAGAAAAAAGAGTGAAAGTTCAAACAAACACATATTTAGTTAAAACTAAAATGATTTTAAAAGGGAAAAAAAAGTTTTATAGAATATACCAAATGTGACTGAATATCTAACTATAAGGTCAAAAAATCAATTTTCGCCTTGGCTACACTCTTTTATAAAAAAGGTCAAAGTCAAAAGGCTGTTGTATATGTAGTTTAAATGTCAACTTCCGTAGAATTGGTTTTATTTATTTTCAGCAATATTGTAGATAAGTTTAGTATAGAAAAAGTACTATTAGCACGCTCTTTTAGAAAACTTTTTTTCTCTCTATTACATATACAATCCGTACCTACTGTATAATTCCTATAGTTAATCGGATTGTTTTCGTGTTAACTATGGAAATCGGAAACATTTATTTAGATTTTGGAATTTCGAATAACTTTGTGGAATTTCTTTGGATAAGGATAAAAGTGGTGGTAATAAGCTTTTGGATAATTTATAATGTTAATTCGTACAAGGGGATGAATTTTAGTAAAAATACATTTTTGTTGCTCACTCTATACTTAATCAATTTACATTTTTAATTTAATTTATTAATCAAATTAAGATTTTATAATTTGTACAAGAAAATCAAGAGAATATTTTGATCATTTTTATTCACCATGTATATAAAAATTCAACTTCATTATCTTTCTCTATTTCACTGTATGTGCTTATAAGATGACAATTACCTGTATACATATATTAGGCCAATTGTAGTAAAACATAGGTAACAAGGAATTAAGATTTTTATTGATTTTGTAGATCAAGCCATACTCATAAAATCTTCAATTTTCTTTTATAAACACAATTATATATCGGAAGCTTTTTTATTTAATAAAAAGTTCAGCCTTCTGATGATTAAATCAGGAAAAGAAAGAGAGAGAAAAAACCGACAATCCAATCAAATATAAAATAATTGGGATTTTTACTTACACCAATTGCTATAAAATTTATATTAGTCACGTATCAAATAAACATTAAAAGTAAACACCCAAGCATAAAAAAAAAGATATATATATATATGTATATATATATATATATATAAAACTTCACCAAATAAATTTTCTTTAAATTTTTGCAGAATTTATTAACTTTTGTAATGTTATTCAATTCACGTTTTATATTGAAATCACAAGAACTTTATTCATAATTTCTATTTAAGCAAATGCATCTTTGCGCGCTTTTTGTGATGTTAAGAGTACACGGACTGTTAAAACCGACAGTTGACTGTCGGTATGACGTCATTTTATTGTCAGTCGTTTTGCCAGTCCAAACCGGCCAGTGACAGTCCGTGTACTCGCAAATTTTTTAGGGTTGTGACATTTTGTGAATTTTTTTTGGACTGTCGTTGCCGATTAGACTGTCCGCCCTCGAATTTCTTGCAATGACAAACCAAGGCGGCTGTCGGTTTATTTTTTGACAGAAGCTGTGTTTAATTTATTTTATTTTAATAATTTTGAAGTTCGTCGTTTTTTATCTGCAAAGTGTATAGAGGTAAAGCAAATAGCTAACCGAAAGTTTAAGTAAAGCTCTACCAAACCAAAACCACAATGGTGGCGTATTTTTTTGCGTTGGAGTATGAAAATATATGTGAATAAGAGCTAAAGTAAAACGTATTTGGATAAAGGATGAAACTTTAGGTATAAGTGGATAAAACAAAGAAGAGAAAAAAATAAATTTCTACTAGATACAAACAAAAGAATGTAATGGAATCACGTTTTTCGTTTTGGTTATTTTTTTTATATAATACTGAGAGTATGTGTATAATAAAGTGTGGACTTGTAGATGAATGGAATTGCTTTTTCTACTTGGCCCATTCCAATTTGGTTCCCCCTCTGTATTTTTTCTTCAAATTGGGCACAAGGCTACCTAATAAAAGATATGAAAAATAATACGAACATTATATTTTGATAGGAACGTTTTTAGGTAGGTAGGTAGGTGGGTAGGTAGGTTGGTAGGTTCATTTCATACTTGATTTTGCTTTAAAAAAATGTTTTATGATTTTTATTTTTTTTTTCCTGGTAAACCGATTAGCATGCTCTTTGCTTAGTTCTCTTAATTTTTTTATAGACGATTTTAAAGTTATAAAACAAATTATAACATTATAAAGCCACAAAAGTTTAAAATAATGAAAAACTCTAGTGTTCTTCATTTTAAAATCAGAAACAAAAGAATTAACATTTTACAATAATAAAATAAGTGTAATTTAAAGATAAAACAGGGTGAAATAGAATATAACAAAGAGGATGGGGAAAAAAACTGAACAGAACGAAACAGAGCAGCAATAGTATTAATTGAAGAAAATAGATCGTAACACTTGACCTTTGGAGTCAATATGTATTTGTACACCCTTCAATCATTCATTGAATTATAGGAAAAAAATATAAGAAAAAATAACCACAAAAGTAACGATTACCATTGATTTGAACAAAAAGTAAGTATATGGTAATTCTTTTGTTTTTTATAATATACGTAACATTGAGCAACAATATTTTCCCCCACCGAAACTAGAGCAAACATAAAACAAGGAAATACAACAAAAAAAACAACAAAAGTAGGAAAAAGCTGCCAAGAATACACAGGTTTCTAAAAACCCACAAGAAAACATTTTTTATTATATATTATTGTGTGATTCGGAATCTCAATGATTCTCCCTATAATCATTCCATTATATCTTTGACTTATGGTGGAAGGAAGAAGAAGACGAAGAGGTAGAAAAAAAACCGCAATATATTTACGCAATCTGAATATATACACAGAACCCCATATATCACGGAGCATTTATTTGAAAAATTAATTTATTTTAGGAAAATGTTATCAGATACAGCAAACCAGAAAAGCATTATAGTATTGTTTATTGTCATCAGATTATATGGCAATAAGTTTTTGTTTAACTTCAGATTAGTTTAAGTATTTTTGGTGTAAAGTGGGATAAATTGTAATTTCTTCGTTGGTTTTTGAAATGAGGGGGCTTTTATGAGCTCACATTAAGGCGAAAAACTGCTCTTTTATATTTATTTATTTCTATATAGGAAAAGCCTATATGTACATAAATATACACATATACACACACATATCGTATATAGACATGCATAAATAACATATACGATCATTTGTAACATTCGTATATCTATGCATTATAATGTAAAGCTATGTACATATAAAAGGCTATTAGGTAATGCTCAAACAGAAATAAAGTAGATAGTTATTATGTAGTTACAAAAGTAATTTATCAAAATAAAAAAATAAATAATATATTGACTGTATATTGATGTATATACTATAAACTATACATATGTATATGTGTATGTGATACCAAAACACAAAATATTTACCATTCATCTTCTTTGTATTGTGTTATTGCTTTCAACACATTATTATTTGGTTTTAATTTTGAATAGAAATTTTCTGGTAGGTAAAACTTACCACAAATTTACTAAAATTCGCCTTTAGATTATCCAATTGCAAAAAATAGGAAGATATGAAGGAAGACTTTTATAAAGTGTGGACATTGGAAGGAAAATTGTGTGTATTTTTTCTAATTGCATGTTACAATGCGTTGATGCACACATTCTAAACCTACATATAAAACACCCTTCTTGAGTGTAAATTAACAGCTATCAGTACTATAAGCGAATATAAAAATCACATTACCTACAGGAGATTTATGTTTTTACTGAAAATTTGTTGCCGTTTAAAATAAAAAGGATTTTTTTTGTAATATATTTTTTTCACCCACCATTAGATTATTTATTTTTCTTTTGATTCTATAAATAAAAAGCTTTTTTAAAGTTTTCTTTATGTGGAAAAGTTTCAACTTTATTGTGTACTTTCTATAAACCTATGAAAGGTATAGAGCTACTACCTAAACTATAGAGTAAAATGGAAAATTTCTATATTCAATAAAAATTTATGTTTTTGTTAATTAAAAATTAATATGGACTGTGTATAGTAGGCCGGTGCGTTTTGCAATTTTTTTCCCTACATTGAAGATGAAGTTCAAAAAAAAAAATTATTTTTACCCATATTTTTTTTTTACTTTTCACAACTCTTCCACACTATAGCGATGTCGGGAAATCTTGCATTTTCCATACAAGCAGCGCACCGGCCTAGTGTGCACTGTACAGTTCATCAAGATTTTTAATTTAGTACCTACAAAAGCTCTGTATTTGAAGCCAAGTTTAGTGTTATTATCTTTATCTTTCAATCTTACAGAAAAACTTATAAAAAACTATCTGGGTTGATATTTTACCCACCCTCCTTAATCCGAAAAGGTATTTTTTTCAACTCAGGCTGTCATATTATGCAATGATAAAATAGCAAAATTTATTGTGTTTCATATTATTAATATTGCCGTCTAATAAACACTGTTAAATAAATAATCTACCCCTCCTCAATTTAAACTGATATGGAAAGTGTCAAAAAAAAACTTTCCTTAAAATCCACGTTAAACCAAATGTCTCTGGAATTGTTACATATATTCCTCGAAAATTAGCTAATATCAACACTGTTCCCATATTATATGTCATTTTCATTTCATTAAAATTAGTTGGAACTCCTTGAAGTATTATTTTAACCACATGGTTAACAATGAATAATTTATTTTCAACAGTATATTATAACAGGAGCATTACAAATAGCCCCATGAATGAATGAATATACCTAAAATGTAACGTTACATATATGTATTATAACATATAGGTATAAAGCCTTATTGTAGCTGTGTATATAATATGGGAAGTAGAGGTGATTATTAAATAATAAACATGCGTAGGGCTCCTCGGCTTTAATATATATATTGTATGTATGTGTGGATGTTCGCGTTGAGTGGATACACTGTACGATGTAAGATTTTCTTCCACCAGCTAATAGGTAGATATAATATATATAATAGGAATAGGAACGTTATTCTGGAGCATGATAAATTTCATCCGTTAATAATACAAGGGATACTGTCAAAACAAATAGACTACATTAATTTAGTTCATGTAGCTCGTGGAATTGCTTTGTGGTCAATGAACATAATGTGGTAAGAATTATTTATTTAATAATATGGGTTTCACAAGACCCCCCCACACCCTACGCTCCACTCCCACTCTCTTTTCCCTCTTTCGACAATCCCATTTGCCTATTTTTCATTTCGTTTATTCAAGTGATATAATAAAGTAATGGCTTAAAATTATTTAAAAAAAAAATTCTCTCAATGTATTGCCCAAAATAATGCCAAACAATGTACAACGATAATGATAATATTCCTAATTGAACATTAAAAGTTCTTACAAGAAATTTTTCCTTATGAACTTTGTCTCAGTTAAGAGATTTTGAATGGAAAAGCTTTTATTTTTCGTTTCCTCTATACATATTCGACATTTTTTCCATTTTCATTATTTTTCTCTATACAAAAAAAGAAGAAAAACTTACAAAAGTATATCTATACTTAATATGTATGTAGGTACATATATATTATATTTATATTTCTCAGTTTTTAACAAAAAACAAAAAAAAAACTTTTCATATAACCGTTACGTTAATATTGTATTATATGAGTTTAGGATCCTTATGGTTTAACCGAACCAAAAAAAAAATTTGACGTTATCGTTTAATGTTTCTTTACATTATTATTCTGGTAAATTTTCCTTTTTTTCGTCTTAGTTAAGCTTTGGCTGCTAACTTGTGGTATATTATTATTAGCAGCATTTTGTCTTTTAGTAGAATATTAAAAAAAAATGTTTGTTTTTTTTCTTCTTTACAACAATTTTTATATGGCAAATTTAAATTTAATGATTTTAACTTGGCGTGTTTTTCTTTTAACAAACTTTTATTATAGCTTTGTGTATTTTAAGGTAACGATCAAATAATTATAATTTTAAGTGATTTTACTTAAAATTATTATTCAAAGTTCAACTATTAGTAGGTTAATATAATTTATTAATTTCTTTGTGAAATATCTATTTACGTAAATAAAACAGAATCTTGAAATCTTCTAAATCACATGGAGCGCGTTCACTGGATGCGCATCATAATCGATGGGATATTTAAGTACTTGTACATATGAAAAGCTTTCGATATAGACTTTGTCTATCGGGTGATATCATTATACCAATCCACTCTACTATACAAATGAACAGGTCATTATTTGTTCATGGGGTGGCAACATGGAATTCTCTTTCTACATCTCTTAGAAGATTGCCATCTCTTCAGCGAGGCGTGCATTAAACATTTCCGCAATGTGTGATTGATTTGTGAACACTTACCCATTTTCATTCATTTCATTTTCACTCATTTACTATATAATAATTCATTCTTTTTTATGTTAATATTTATATATATTTTTAAATTCTATTTTTTTATAATTCATTAATTGTACGGTTATGCTTTTGTCAGTATAGTGAATAAAAGAGATACTAAAGTTAATGCAATTTAAAATAACAAAAAAAAAATCGCTTTCTAACTTGACTGATTCACAAATTAACAATTCAATCGTCTTCCATCTCTACCAATTTAATTTACATTTCACAAAAATGTCTTAAATTTTTCAATTGTCATCAATTTATTGCATCCGTTGATTTGTAAAGCCATCATGAACAAAAAAAAAATTACAAAAAATCCATAGATTTAGCAATAATCGTCAGAAACTGAATATTGGCAATTGGCAGACATGAAACTAAAATTACTTTTCCTTTAGTTTGCAAATAACCAACCATTAGTTTTGTTAACTTTTTGGAAATATTTAAAGTGATTAATTAATGTCATTACTTAATTCAGTTTTCAAGTAAAGTTTTACGATTTCCTTATGGATTTTAAATTGCCAGCTGTTATTAGAGATAATATCATTCTGACAGAAATGGAATATTTATCCGTTGAGTAATTAATTCTTTCTACTTGTTTATAGAGTTATGGAGATTTTAAAAATAAGTTACGGTCGGGTATATGTGAATTATCTGTTAATAAATAATATAATTTTTGATGATTACATTAAATCGATTTAAATTAATTGAATAAGTCCCATGAATGGAGACATTTTCATTCATCACATGACTAATTTTTGTTTGTTAACGTTAAAAAATAAATATTTTATAGACAAGCCTAAGAAAATATTTCAACACAGCGCCTAGTAGAACATTTTAATAAATAAAAAAATTTGTCGCATACCTACTCAAAATTTCACTGCACTAAAAAAATATATTTTCCTTGCAGGGGCAACACAATATTAACAGAACCTGTTTACGACATTACTGATTGATTGTACTGATTAAAATACCTGCCATATAAAAATTAGTGAAGACAACTCTTTCACTACTATAAGCGTTTCCATGGTACTTCCACTCTCATTTACATTTAACTCTTCCTCTTTTTACTTCTATCATGTGGGTTTGGAAACACCGAAACCTATAAGATTTTTCTAATAATTCAGACTGGATTACATTTTTGTTCATAAATAAAAAACAGAACCATTACCGTCCATATAAGATCCCTGCATTACCCACAAAATAGAATTTTATTATTTTCCATACAATTTTCACAAAGATTTTTTGGTTGATTTAGGTAATATGAATACAGTAGGAGCTATAGTTATAGGCAAGTTATATTCGTTCTTTCTATATAACCGTCGAGGATATGCTGGCCATCGAGATAAAACCACTATTGCACCTGTAATAGGATCAGACTGCAATGTATGTGCAGATATACTTAGTGGTATCAATTTACTAGTTAGGACACTAGGTGGTATATGGTCGCCATGCTACCTTTTATAAAGACACTATATAAAAGCGGCATAGGTCAGTGCTACTTTTATATTTATACATGTAGGATATTCATAGGCAGTATTCAAGAGAATATTTTGGTATTAGCATAAATGGTGTACACGAAAACAATAATTACACACAGGATACTGTAATGTTCTATAATTTTACCAATACTTCTGAATACAAAAGAATGTTAACCCCTGGGTATGTAAATAGTATTTTTTATATGGCGTGCAATTTATTATTGCGTGACTAAAATCGTTTGTTGTTTTGGTGTTGTTTATATGAAGGAATCTTAAACCTACACCGTACAATATAAAATATACATACTCTGTGAGTTTTATATGCAATGCATAAAACAATTCATTGTAAGTTTGATTGACTTTTTATTTTCGTAACGTCCTCTTGGAGGAAAATGAGACACTTATTGTTTACCTGCATACATAGGTTATATCGGAAGGTGTATAAATAAGGATTTATCACGTTTCTTAACCTTTTTAATTTTTTTTTCTCAATAAATCACATAAAATAAAGGAGGGATTAAATAAATTTCCATCGACACAAAGTTTCTATCAGAAATTAATTTAAAAATTTTTAAAGTTAAAGTGTAGAATTCAAATTGGTTACCAACAATTTTGGATTAGTGTAAAAAATTACCTAAATAATTAATTTTCATTGATTTTTTTTAAAGTTTATTAAAACGAGACATTTGTTCCGGAAATGTTCCAGACACATTTTCCCATTTCGTCAATCGTTTAATATTTATAAATATATTGCATATAGCATATAGTAAGGCTGTTTTGCTTAAAATAATTATTTAAATCATGTAGGTACACACTTGTTTATTTTAATTAACATTTTTTCTATTCCATTTTAGGTAAGTGACATCTATATTTTCCGATACAATAATCTGTATTTTCCGATACAATAAAATGGGTAAGTAGAATAATTTTCTGATTTTGTGTGAGATGATGTGGAATTATTTTTCCCTATCGGAACTACCATTTTCGGAATTGAAATCTGATTTTCATTATAAACTTAAAAATAGATTCAATCGCATCAGTAGTTAGCTTAAAATTTTCCGATTTTAACATTATCTTTTAAATATGATTTCCGCATGTATCCATATATCTTAAGCTTATAATATTACTTTATTTTATCGTTGTGTACACTCTGAAATAAGTAATATAAAAATACAACATGAAGGTACTTTGAATGATTAAAAGCTTAACTTAAGAAAATAATTCATTTTGATTTTCAAATATATATATATATATATATATATATATATCCCAACAAGCATTTTATTTTCCCAAGACATGTCTTGAGAAACCTTTTGATTTTGCGCAAATTACTTCGCAACTAC
>JANSTT010019828.1:0-10673 GCA_026745375.1 Platyura marginata
ACGATAAATTTTGTTGATATATTAAACTTTTTGCTACGCTATAGAGGGTGATATGGTGGACAGAATCAGCGTACAGATTTTCTTGAACCCTTTCAAGCTTCACTGTCGGCAATAAATAATTTATTTCCAAATATAACCGATAAATCAAATAGATGCGAATTCAAGGGGACACAGTACGAATAATGTTGTAGACCACTGTATATTGAAAAATATTAACAACGACCATTAGATGAATTTGACATTGGTAAAAGTATAAATGTTTTGAACAACTATTTATAACCACAAAAAGTTAAAAATAACTATAAAATATATCCAGAAAAAAGCTCTACACATATATTTGTATATATCTATACCTACTTCTATATATGTAGGTAGTTAGGTACCACAACAATAGATATATTTCATAGTATGTACACTTGAATGTGAAATTAAATGAATAAAAATTTTACATTCATGAAAGGGAAAAAGTAGAATATATATTTACCTACCTACCTACCTAACAAAAAATATAAAATAAATATAAATTTAAAAAATACAAAGATTTCTATGTCACTGTCATTTCCAGAAATAATAAAATGTCCATTTTTAGAAGAAAATTATTTAATATCTGCGAATGACAGTTTTAAGAGAATTAATTATCTAGCCAAAGTTGGTTTTACAATTCTACATAAAGTGGTGTAGGATGTACAATGTACATATGTAGGTACAGTGAAATTACTGTTTTATTATGGAAAGAACATGTTGGCTGTATTTTATTTTTTTTGACAATTCTATAAAACCAAATTTTTTGGAAATTATTCAAATTTCTAGATCAAAGAAGATACCTTACTGTTACTGTTAGTGCTATAAATTGTAGAATTATCATTAATTTTTGTAAAAAATATTTTAAATTTCAAGAAATGTGTTCAAATTGGCATTTCTATTGTTCTTAGTGTAATAAAGTAACTGATTAAAAAAAAAACGTTTGAACCTTAAAGGGTTAATTAGAAAAAAAATCTTTATTATATTCTAGGCATGAAAAATAACTTTAAAAAAATATTTGGTTAGCCAACCATTTCATGATTAAAATTTACAAACATTCACATTACATAAACTTTTATTCCCCTATGGTTCGCAAAAATTCTTTTTTTGTACGGAAATACTATACTAAATAATTAGTTGTGTTCGATGCATACCAATGAGCATTGGTAATTTTTGAATTTTACTCTCTCCCTCTCTCTCTCTCACTAGAAAGTGTGCCTGGGGTTGCATAAACAAACATGTTCTATGTTCTTGTTAAATCAAATTGAGCAGCAAATGGCCGAAATATTATTCATGAAGCAAGTTCTTGGCAAAATTGTTTTTATTGCAATTTATCGTAAAAACGCTTAAGATAGCGAGTTAAAGCGGTCAATTTCCCTTTTGGTGTGGATTCATTCAAAAAATTCAGGATAAATTGCTCTTATGATAAATCACTCTCATATGATAAATTGATCTTAAGATAAATTGATTTAGTATAAAATTGATCTTATACGATGAATTGTTCTTATACGATAAACCACTCTTATTATTATTTAATCTAAAGATAAATTACTTTTATACGATAAATTTATCTTAAGATAAATCGCTGTTCTTTTAGGATAAATTGATTTAGTATAAAATCGTGTTACCATAAATTAATCTTACGCGATGAATTACTCTTATACAACAAATTACTCCTATTATAAATTGCTCTTAAGATAAATTACTCTTATATGATAAATTGATCTTCAGATAAATTGCTGTTATGAGAAATTGTTGTAAATTGATTTATTATACCATTAATTGATCTTATGTGATGAATTGGTTTTATACAATATATTATTCTTATTATATTATACAGGTATTGTTCTTGCGATAAATTGCTCTTATGCGATCAATAACTCTTACCATAGTAAGTAATTAATTCAATTAACAATCGTAACAACAATTTATCGTAAGAGAAATATATAATAGAAATTTATTCTAAAAGTCAAATTTATCATAAGAGCAATTCATCTCAAGAGTAATTCATCTCAAGAGCAATAAGTTTCATAAGAATCTATTGGATAGTTTAAAAGTTATAGGTGAAAAGCTATTGAAAAATGTTGAACATCTCTAAGCTCGGTCATATAAAGCCTCACTTAGAAAATTGTCAAAATCGTATTCACCTCGTCTACCTCCCACCAATGGCACACTTTTACTTATCGGAAATCACTCTGTATTTATACAATTTTGTACATAATATAGGTACATTAGTAAGTCTCTGCTCACCTGCTCACCAATCACCATATAATTCTATACATTACGAAACAAAATAATTTCAACAATAAAAAAAAACCCTTTTTCTAACATGGGGAGTTATTATGTAGGTACTAAGTACCTATAACTCTATAGAAAATTGCTTCAATTAACTTTAATAACAATATCATGACAATTGATAATTATTTTAATTATTATGCAAAACTCAACTTATCAGACAATAAAAATAAAATGAAATTCCATGGTTCGAGTTTAATTTGGCAATTACTAAAATTAAAAAAAAATGAAACTTTTAGTTTTTGAATAGCAGAAACATAATACAAGTATGCCAAGCTTAGCGATCCTTTGGCATGCAAGCTTTTTCTTTTCATATATGTACGTTGTACGTACAGTATAGGAGGTGCCTATGTAATATCTGCAGGTATATAGGAGGCAATATGCCACAGCTAGCTCATTGTTTCCTTTGCGTGTACCAACGTAATTTTGTCGCTTTTTTCTATGTTTATTGTTCGTAGCAGTCACTTAACTTTATCTTGTTTATGCAAATTCATCCGTAGCGGATACAATTACTCTACGTTTGCACTCAATGAAAGTGAACGTAGATAGGTAGGTACCTACTATAATATTCATACTACCTCTACGATGAATTGTATCGTAAGTAATGCTATTTATTTAGGTATAGAAGGTATCATAATAATAGGAATCAATGAACAATTGTATCGCATACTTTTAAGATACTATACTTTATACTTGTAGGTGCCTATAGTATGGACTTAGACATTTTATCGGAAGGATATCTCATTTGCTACAAATTGTATTTAATTGCATAATGATTGGGCTTTGTGTTTTCAATGAAGTGCGGGTTTAAGTGCGTTTGCTTTTATATAGCTGCCACTACAACTCCCACTCCCGCTATACGGAAAAACAAGGTTTTTTCTTTAGTACGAAAAGATTTCAAAATCATATGGCATCAGGACTATTTATGGCTCTTCAACCTAAGTTTCTTTTTATATTTATACAAAAATCTTACAAACACATAAAACCATTCAATTGTTTTAATGTTGAGATCTATACACAGAAGGAATTAAATAAAAATCACAAAATTTCTAAGTACTTTACAGTACATGAGTCTTAGGTCTCCTCGATAAATAAGGCATTTTTAGTTTTTTTTTTGAAAATTGCCTTAGCTTGAACATACAGTTTGCAACATTTCCAAAAAAGCAAAATTTTATAAATCTTCAATTTGAAATACCCTGTAGATCTGCGATCTCCCGTTTCCATATTGTAGTTCCCTGACATTTCTGCCTATTATATCAATCCACCTTATTACCCTACCCTACCGTCTGGACCAATTGAGAATACTTAGATTCTTTACTCATTCTAATCAATAGTGGAAGTATGTGACATTATCGTCGCAACGATCGCCTATTTATGGTCGATGTGATAGTGTAGTAAGGATTATTGCCGGACGATCGTGTCACCATTTTGACGATCGATTATTGTTGATCGTGTGTATTATAGTTTTTGTTGGATACAAATAAAAATATTTGATCACTTCATTCTATTTTTCTTTTATTTTAACGTAATATATTCTACCCTTTTTAATTTATTATGTTTAAAGAACCAATTTTTTCTTTTTTGCAAGTTTTTCAATGACGGGGTTATGAAATTGACGGGGTTATTTCATGTATGTATCTGTCAAATTGTATCTGTCAAACTGAACATTTGTTACATTTGTTACATTTATTACCAGTTTGTTACCAAAATTTGGTAACAAATGTAACAAATTTGAAATAAAGTGTTACTTTTGCAATTCTAATCGTCTTCATTGACTTTATTTGTATTAAACGTTGCTTATTGTACAATTGTGAATCCTACAAATGTTTCGCCAATCGGCACTGTATTTACATATTTAGAGGTGCCACAATTATTGTTTTAAAAATATACCCCAACATTACATATTATCACCATCATCATTATCATCATCATCATCATTATAATAGATGAAATAATATAACAAATTAATGTAATTTATTGTAATCCGATTAACGTTTATTTATGAAAAATAATCCAATAAATTAAATTTTTATGGGAAAATTATTTCACTTGAATAATCAATCCGTGTTATATAAAAGAAAATACTCGTGGAAAATTTTGGTTTTTTTTTGCAATATTTTCCATTTCCTCTTTCAAATGTTCTGGCGAATGAATAAAAATTATTTTATCCCAAAAACCATCTGGTTTATTTCTTTGATATCAAATATCTGCTGGGTGTTCAACTTACGTTGAGGTATATTTTACTCAATACAAATAATAATATGGAATTTAGTTTGCGTTCGGTATATATATACATAAAAGACAGCCTTTATGATGAAATATGTTATTTATTGCGTATATATAATAAATATATAGGGGCACCTCCAGTTCCTTGTGTAATATTTGTATTTTAAATGAAACACTTTCTATTCTATGTACAGCAATGTACTGTACATACTTTTATGTATTTATATATGTTATGTATATGGTAAGTAAAAGATCTTAAATCCTAAAGTATACATATCTATGCGGGTGGAAGTAATTTTAATGTTTCATGAGTATTCAATTTTCAAGAAAGTAAAAAAAAAAAGAAAACAGAAAAAAAAAATCTTCTTTTATATATTGAGTGTTTTCTGTTGTGTATAAAATCATATTAGTTTATGTCTAATTTATATGCTACGGAATTTAAGCTTTGAAAGCTTTAATCAGCTTTAAGTATTTATGTATGTATAATGTATATGGATATTTATGTATCTATACAATGAATTAAAGTTTAATTCTGCATACAAACATAAAATCAAAAATCACTCAATATATATCGGCACATTTAGGATTATGCTCGTTTCGTAAGGATTAAGGTAAAAATATACTGGAAAGTTTGAGGCGTGGGACAGATTATTTTTTAATCCAAAAAATAATCTAAGATAATTGGTGTTGCCATATGTTAGGATAAATTTAAGAGTACTACAGCTGGCATTATCGAAATTTTACATTTGAAATATCCAAAGGGACAGGCCAGGGTTGTTAAAGTAACAAATGATCGATAAAATACTCAATTTGTTATTGGTAACAAATGTAAATGTTACAAGACGAAAATTATGTTACATTTGCTACATGTATTTGTTACCAAAATAGGTACTTATTTTTCAACTAAATAATTGTCGCCAATTCGCCATTTTGAAATATTTCGGAAAAATTCTGAATATTTCTTGTGATGGGGTGGGGTCATTTCATGTATCTGTCAAACTGAATTGGACGGAATCATATCAGTTTGCTACATTTGTTACCAGTTTGTTACAAATTCGTAAAAAAATGTTACTTTAACAACCCTAATGGGCATAGAATTTTTATTTTAACAACGCCATTTTTAATTTTTAAGTACACAATATTATTATCATCAAAGATAACTTGATGTACATAATAATACATATATGGCAAGCTTTTTAACCCAATATTATTACGAATAAACTTTAAACTCGCACGGTAAAGTTTCAATTTAGTATTTCAATGTTGTTTGATGCATCTATAATCCCGGGTACTAAATATTTGATGTAGTAATTAAAAACTCCAATCCCATTGCCCCGCTCTCGACTATTATCATGATGACTTCAATATTTACACAATGCCAGTCATTTTCGAAAATGTGTTCATTTCAATTTTAATTATAACATCACAACCTGTGTGTGTGTGTGTGTTGTTAGTTAACTAGAACAATGAGTTTTTAAATAAAATTCTCTGAACAGAATAAAATGTTAAATATAAATATTGAATTCATTTAAATTAAATCTTTCCAAAATGTTATTTGTGTAATTTTGGTTTTTTATCAACTTTTTGATTTTATTGTATGTAGTAGGAAATAGGTATTTATAAATGTCGACCTATATAATATATAAGGTACAGTGGGGCAACATCGGCTACTTGTCAGAACTTTTTCGGACTGTCAGTTAGTTATCAGCGACGTAAAAAAAATAACTGAACGTTCATATGTTTAAAATTTATGGAGCTTAAAAAGTTTACTTTTTCCAAAAAATATATTTGGAAAAAAATGGTGGGAATTTAAAATAATATAAAAATACAAAGTTTTAAAACCATATTTTTAGTAACTATTAGGAAAGTTCAAAATTGTGCTAATTTTTAAAAAACCACCGAAAAAAATGACAAGACCAATTATTTTTGCATTTTCTTCTATCAAAATGACGTCAATTTTTTTAAAAAAAGTCCCATGATGATGAGATCAATAATTGTCACGAGCCTCTACTGTCAACGACACACACACACATATACACGATATACAGCAAAATAAAAATAATTATTTTGAATTATTTACCGCGTACATTTCAGCTTGCACATATTTTGTCTACAATTTTACATTTTGTTACTCGCTTCGCTCCCAATTTTAACTACATTTTACCGCTCCAACAAAAGTGCCACAGAAGCGAGTGCTTTATTCGCTTCTATAGACGGCACGATTGCAAAGACTGCTGCCTACCTAGATTGTAGCTTTTATTTTGTTCATGGGCCTTGTTACCATATTACCCAAGTTACTGTTGCCATATTCCCGGTATCTGGATAATATGGCTTTTTTTTAAAGAAATTCATTAATATATTTGAAAAACACCTATTTTTTATAGATGCTTAATATTATCGATCAACCAACAAATCCCATTTCTAAGTTGAAAACAATTTTCAAAATATAAGTTGCCATATTACCCCACTTTACCTTATTTACAACCACTTATCGTTTTTGATGATTGAAAATTTTCAATTTTGAAAATATTTTTCATAATTATTTACATAACAATGGTGATTGCACATTTTATAATTGAATTATTTGGCAAAAATAAATTAATACCAACAAAAAAAACAAAAAAAAAGCGAAAAAAATGTTAAAAATCAGAAAAAAACCATAATAAATAATTTATGTTGTGGCTTGGCTTGGAGTGTGACGCGACCGCTACACCATAAGCTTGATGGAGAATAGCACGATGTGAGAATAAATGAATAGAATTAAAGACACGTTCCCATTGTTGTGCTAATGCTTGTATTGCGTTTTCATAAAAAATATATCATTTTTTCTTAAAGTATATCTCTACCTTCATACCTACATAAAATTTTGTTTTTTTTTTGGTTTTTTTTTGTTTTTTTTTTGTTTTTTTTTGTGATACTCAAACCTAATTCATTCACAACCCATTAAGGTTTCAGCGGTTCGGTATATATATTTTTGTTTAAAATCATTTTGTGTGAGAAAAAAACATATCATTTTTAAGCACCGGGGCCTTTTGGGAAAACCATACCTAATGGATGGGTATCGTATATCTTTGAAAAAATTTAAAAACTGGAAATTTCGTTGGTAAAAAAGAAAAAAAAAATGTACATTGTTTTTCTTATGTTTTGAAAATACAATAAAAGCTTTAAAAATGATTGAAGTCAAAATAATTTTTGAAGGGAAAATATAGTACCGACATATGTACATGTACATACCTACCAAGTACATATATACTCGTATACATATATCGTAGCGTATGTTATAAAAAATATATGTTTCAATAAAACAAACGTAGGTAGGTATAGGTACACACAGAGTACATCAAGTTGTCAGTCTGACACGTGTCAGTGTACCATATTATATGACGTATACGAACATTTCAAGTGAAAATGTGGAAATTTAATCTCCCTCTCCCTCTATATGTTTATGTGTAACTTTTTACAATAAAAATTTTTGTTTTTTCTGTTTGAGTTTTTTTGTTGTTGTTGTTGTTCTTTTTATATAGCAAACACTCAATCTGTCGTTTACTTGTCCAATCTATATAGTATGTAATATGCGTTTAAATCTATTGCAATCAGTTGATTGTTTTTTCAAAAAAAAAAAAAAAGGTATGGCAAATAGAGCTTTAAAGCTTTTAGTTTGATACGTAGTTCAAATAAGGATAATCGTAGCTGTGAAAGGAGTTAAACTCTTTTGAAAGAAATACACATTTAATGTATATAAATTGATGTTCTACCGACCAAATGGCTCAGTGCTAGAGGTAATGCCCTTGGACCGGGGAAGTCAAGGCGGTTTCGATCCCTATATGGAAGTAAAATATTTAGTGTTTTTCTCTCGTACGGAGTTTAACCCTAAAGCGCAAAACGGAGTCCGTTGGACTCCGCTGAGGAAGAAAAGTCCAATAACTATTAAACGGAAAGCTTTTTTAACATGAGGTTTTTTCGTATTTTTAAGTTTTTTTTAAGTTTTATAAGATGTAGGAAAAAAAATTAAAATATTTTTTTTTTTCACAACAATTTTGTATATTGAAATTTTTTGTAACATAAACGCAAAACAGGGTCCGTTGGATTCCGCTTTAATTCCTATGTAAATATAAGTTTTTGGACTATTTCTTTAAAAAAAATCAATTTTATTTAGGTAAACGTGTTCAAAATTAATAAATTTATATAAAATAAAACTTATGTCAGTCTGATGAAAGAAAATGGAAAAAAAATTAAGAGATGCGAATGGTCTTTCGAGCAGGCCAAAATGTACACCAACGAAGATTCGATAAATAAATAAATAAAACCCTTTAAATACATAGTTCCATTAAGTGTGTGTATTGATTATATAATTATGTCAGTAATTTTATATTAAAATTTAATTTAATTTTTAAATTGTAGAGTGTTCGACATAAATGTGCAGTAACCGTAGACGGCCTTCATCAACTGTAAGTAAAATATGGTAAATGAATAATAGTAATTAAAAATCTAATTCATTTCTCACGCTTACAAACTCTTCAATACTTACAGACGCAAATGTTTCGTGAGACAACTCAACCAAATTGTACGCTGAGTAGCTAACTTTTGTTTGAGATTGCATCAATAGAAGTAGAAAGAATTTTCTTAGTTTAATATCTTTGATATTGTACCACTCACTGCAATATAATTCAACGGACATCTCTTCTACCTGTGTATGTGTTTGTGTGTAAGATAAAATGAGTAATCGATTTCTCTATGAATATTATTGAACATTTAGGCATCCGCTTTCGAACATGCTTTTATGAAATAAGTTGTTACAAATTTTGAAAAAAATAGAGTAAACGCTACGGTTTCTTGGCTCCCTTAAGGAATTTGAAATTTCAATTGACTTGTTTTTTTAAATTTAATTGAAACTATTGAGAATTGTCTTTACAATTATTTTAAATATGCTGTCGTTTTACTCCAAACGGAGTAGGGGAGACCGGGGAGAGGTGGCGCATGGGGCGACCTGGCGCAGTCCAATTTACTCAGAGTCAGTACACGTAATTTTAAAATGTAGTACTACGTTTTATAAAGTATTCAATTCTGCATATTTGACATAAAATCTAAATGTGAATTAGTGCAGCACCAACCTTTGACGGCGATAAATGAACATTTTTGTGGTTATTTTCAAGGCACGTGCAGCAACTTTTTTTTAGTTTTTCTTTTTATTTAAAGTCTTCAAGTGTGACAACTGTGAATACTTAATCTGCTCTAAATTTATCGTAGATTTTAATGCAATTAACAGTTTTTAATAATGTTACATGCCACATTTTATATAAACAATTGAATGTAAAATTGTCACCCGGGGCTAGATGGCTTTTTTTTGCTTTGCGGGGCGACTTGGCGCGAAGAAAAAGTGGATAGAATGCATATAGTGCAATTTCTGGAAGTATACTGCGTGTAGTGCTGAAGAAAACCAATACATATTTCATCACTGTGAATGTGATTAAGTTAATCTTAATCTTAATCTTTTTTTATTTATTTTATTTTTAAATCTTTTTTTATTTATTAAACTACACTTACTAAAAAATGCACTTAATTATTAAAAACAAACTGCACCTACTGAAGTAAATGAATACATTAATAAATAAGTTTGTACCCTAACCTATTTATTGTAATTTCTGGGTTCTAATCATGGTTTTGTTCAGATATTTTCACTATGCGCCATGTCACCCCATGGGTTGCGCCAAGTCACCCCGGGGTCAGGGCTACTTGCCTCATTGCAGAGGGTTGACATTTTTCACAAAAGTTTTTTTAAAGTACATATGTTAGACCGTTTGCGAGTAAATTACGTTTTTAAAAACTAACGCCATCTTGCCCCGGTCTCACATACTTTTACCTTTTTTTTACTACTTACTCTGACTAGTGATTATATTCCCAATTTAAGAAAATGTAAATGACTTTTTAGCACACGGTACTCCGTATTTGGTAACATTTTACAACTTTCACAAATTGGTAAAACGACAGCACTGCTCACACGTAAATGTTGACGGTCGGTCGTATGGGAGAATTTTTGAAAATTTTAAAGTCCCCCTTCCATACGGATGCACCATTAATTAAATAAGAGTAATGTACCTTTGATGTAACTAGTTGAGCAATGCCACAAAAAA
>JANSTT010019829.1:0-10664 GCA_026745375.1 Platyura marginata
ATATTTGAAGTATACTCTTTCGAATGAACTATTGAACAACATATACTTTGGTTCACCGAAGGTACGAAAATTAAAGGCTTGATTGGGAGAGGTGCCTACAGCACCTCAACACGGACTGAAGGTTAAAATAAATTGTGGATAAATATAATCGAATTAAGAGGTAATGTGTTCCCAGAACCTAGAGTTATATTTCAATTTTCATTTGTTGAAATCTACGCCACATTTTTATCTCATCTATGAAAACCACTTTGATTCGGTGAACAAATTTTTGAGTTCTTCCAGAATTTTCCAGAAGAATACATACAAAATACATGAAATCTTACTTTATTTAACCGGGTAAATACTGTTCATAATCGTATACATTTTTTACTGTCCATGTGAAGGTTAAGTAAACATGGAACATTAAAATAAATAAAAATTTATATAAAATCATGGTTTATGGGACTTTTTTGTCCTTTATAGCGGTGCTCCGCAACTGGTATGCCCGCTAAACGATGCTTGGTGTGCCGCAGCATAAGAAGAAAAAGTACAAATATTCAGAAATATTTGTTGATTTAGCCTTCTTCACTCTAGGTGGTTTTTTTGACTGACTCCACAATTCTTCGCCATATCTGTTGGTCATCAGCCAACGTCGATTTAATGTAGACTTTTGTAGAGTTTTCTTGAACTGGTTTTTTCAGAGGGGAGGGCATTGACACCTTTTCGGAGGGCTTTTTACATCAAATTCTCATACTGCAGATGTTTTTTTAAATATCTGAAATGTTTTCCTTCGTAGAATCGCAATTATCTTAAAATTTCGAATTTACCATGAGAACAATTAATATAAAATAAGCAGGTCATGATTAAAGGGCCCTTGACCACAAACTTCGGGTCGGCCTTTCAAGTATTGAACACAAAACTATTGTGTTAAAAAAAAACCAAAACATTAATTATAAGCAACAGTTGTATAAGAAATATTTTATATAATAAATGGGCTTCTTGTGAAAAAGTTTTTATTTTAATTATAAGGAAAAATCAATTTCTATACATAGATTGAAGCTTGCATTTATCGAAAAAGATTTATTAGAGGATGATCCAATTTTTAGTCAAAATAATTTTGTTAACGTGAATCCATCTGCTTTAGCCTAGTAATGTACTGGTTCTAGCAGATCGATTTAAATCAGGTCGTTAAGTTTTTTTTTCAACAATATTTAAAAAAAAATGTTTGGGAGGGAGAGTAGAGGAAGGGTGGGATTAGGTTGGCGAAAGGATCCCTTACACTCTATACCAGTTCTTCTTTAAAAATTATTTTTGCTTGCGGTATGCCGCGGAATTCTTAAGAGTACTTTTGGTGTGCCGTGGTTGAAAAAAGATTGCGGAGCACTGTTTTAGAGAATTCTTCAGTTTAATTATCAATGACTATGTTCTTATCTATTTTTTCTCTAATCCGAATAAATCTGAGCCTTTATTTACAATGCTGTCAAATCGAATATGAAAACGGAAATTTTTGCCAAAATTGTTTTAAAATATTTGTTTTGTGATGTATGGTAAATAAATTAAGGATTGCTTACCTTTAAATATGCCATTGTCAACAAGGGCAACAGTGTAAATGGAACCAAATATAGAAGAGCTGGTTGAGCTGCCTTAAATATTTCTGAACTAACAGTTGCGGTAAGAAGACCCAAAAAATATCTAGAAAAAAAACAATTACCAAACAAAATTCTTTATAGAAAAATTATAACAACAAATTTACCCCAACAAGGAACAATGAAAATATGTCAGCCGTGAACCAACACCTTTTGGTACCGGTACACCAGCTTCCGCTAACATTCCTTGTGACTTTTTGTATGCATCATACCGTAGCACAAAACACAACAATAAACCAGGCATAACAATATCACCTAAGCCCAACATTGAAAAGTGTCCGCTATTGTGAATGCTTGGAAATACTAATTTTCCGGGTAAATTAAGCTTTGGCGGCTCTTTGACAATGCCGCCCAAATTTAATTTTCGTGCCACAATGCCAACGGGATTGTCGGCGGGTCGCGTAGCCACTTTGACCATAACATTTGTGCTGAATATGTATGAGGAAAAAAATACCCAAAATACATCATACAATAGAAGACCTGTGAGTAATAGTGTAGAAACTTTGAGACTTGGTAAACGTACAAATGCAATGAAAGCCACACATAGTCCCATTCCCATAGCTAAATTTATAGATGGATATAAGAAGTTAGTTATATGTAAATACAAAACAGAATGAATGATTTTTTTTTTTATTTATTTATTAACAAATTACCGTCCATAAGCAACCAATGGCCAGTTAACACCCAAACGCATACAATAGATAGAGCTAATGAAAAACTAAATAGTTCGGCGGATGTATAACGACCGCAAACACCAAATGAGATTCGATTACCATCGGAACATGGACGAATTATATACTGACACATTGGTAATAATAGAAATGCTAGTGCTACAGTGGCAATTACTGTTCCAAGAAATGAAGAAATAACAACAAAATTAGAATATTTTCAAATAACAACAACAACAACAACAACAAACTTACTTGCTGTACAAACGGCAAACAACATTTGCATAGAGTCAAAGAAAAAAAACATAACAAGCAATGATATTGAGGCGCCAAGCGGAAGACAAAGAGCGTGCATTGTGTCCAGTGTTGCAAATTTGTCTAAAACACATAATGATTCTCGAAATAGAAATTCGATAGAATTTTTTCAAAATCACAATGAAATACTTTGTTCTATTGAAATTGGTTCGCCGGTTAGTAGATTATTTAAACTATCATTTTGTCGTTTTTTCTGTTCACGTTCGCGTGCCTCCTGTTCCATATTTAAACTACGAAAGCTACCATAAACAATCAATAGCATTGAGATGAGGCAAGTAGAGACCCGTGATGAATCCATAATTGAGTAGGCCCACTGATATTCACGAAATTCGGTCGTTGTACCAGCGGCACCAGCTCCTTGCGACATCTCGCCAGCTGTCGATTGTTGGTACAGAATTTTTATTTTATCGACCCCGTTTTTGCGGTATTTCTTTATCCTTTTTCTGTAATATGAAAATTCATTATTAAAATCAAAATTGGAAGAACAATAAAAGTTACGAATTAATTTAAAAATTTATTAAGAGAGAGACGTGAAATTATGTCATCTGTTCGATACTGTGTTTGTCCGAAAGTCTAATGATTTAGAATGACGTCGGTTCTCTTTACTTTCCTACCATTTTTTTTCCTCTTCTTCCCTTTTTTACTACTTCGCAATATCTGAAGGTCGACTCTACAACTTCTACGACCACCAGGATCAAGTCTTCTAGGTTTTTTAATTTTGTGAGTCCTTTTTTAAGCCATCTAAATTGTTGGCGTCTTGGTGCCACAGGACCTGATAGGTTTTTAGGATATAGTGTTTGCGGCAGATGATTCGTAAGACACAGCTCTAGATCTAACATCAGCAGAACAAAACTCCATTTTAAAGTAAAAATGTGAAGAATCTATTGATATTCTAACGTTAGGATAGTCAGAATTTATTTTTATATATTTAATTAATTGAGAGTTGTCTAGGAACAACCATTGCCTTCTAGGCTTCTAGAGGCTTTGACGTTTTAGGACGCTTAACTCTCCATACAGACACATTGTCTTGTAGCATTCTTAATAGCTTCTTATTGACATCAAAAATATTCTTTTTAATTCGAATGCTCAACCATTTCAGTTATTGGGTCCGACGAGTTTTGAGGTGCCTACGAAAAAAAATCTTTTTTTCGGATTTTTTACATAAGGACCATAAAAACATGTTTTAAAATCTTGTCACAAGTGTTGTACTTATGCGTAGTGAATTATGTAAATAGATGAGATGTATCAAAAGAATTAGTTAAAAACGGGACCCAGATGTGATTATAGGGAAGTAAGAATGATTCAGATAAAATATAAAACTGTATGGTTGTATAAGAAGATAAGAAATAGGAGTATACTTTAATTAGTAGATATTGAGAAGGTAGACTGAGAGCATGTCAGAATACGATAGTACCATCTAATGGAGGCGTAAGGACATCGGGCGCTCTAATGCACCCGCTCTCTCCTTACACTACTTACTAGGTGTTGTGAAAACTTTCTAGGGAAATTTATTTTTACAGCGAGTACTTCTGAATTATTATTTTTTTTTGGAAAAACAACTTCCTTCCCTACTCTGCTTAACTGTATCAGAAAATCTGAATTTTTTCCATCGTAAATAAATAAAATTAACTCAGATTGTACGGACTACTGCCTACCAACATAAATCCAATCTACGACTACACCCTGCAAAGTTTTTCAGATTTTATTTACTTTACTTAAAAGTACTTAGGAACTTATTGGATTTAAAATGATGGACTATTTATTATAAAAGTAAAACATTTAATGCTCATAGATTTAAATTTAATGAAATCAATTTATGTATTGGATTGTGGGTATGGGTGCGTGCCCTAATTCAATTTGAAGAACAACAATAACAAACAAAAACGAAAAAAGAAAAACAATTAAAGAGACACAATTTATAATTCTGAACCCCATGATTAAATCTATTTATAAACGCTTTTTTTTATAAAATTATCGTAATCAATATGAATCATATGACGTAATGTGTGTTTATATTTATTTTTATGTTGAAATTATTTCTGCATGTAGTCTGCTGGTATCATGCTTATTTATATTTTATATATGAAGCAGACGTTCTTTAACGTATGAAGTGAAAAAAAATCACACAAATGCGCGAGAAAGTCCCACAAAATTAAAAAAAAACTTTCTTTCTTTGTCATACAATAAAAAAAATATTGGTAATTACCATCAATATATTCGACATAAATTTAATTAGGTATGCCTTGAATCAGTTTATTGATTTGTGTGGTATCCGCGCCGTAACATAAACCTCATGCCCCCATGTCATAAGTAAGCTTATGATCAAAATTTTTATTATTATTATTATTATAATGTTGTCATAATAATACTTCTCAACAAGAAACATTATTGGGGGGTATAATAAACATACAGCGATGCCATTACTACTTCAAGCCTTTTAAATATTTTATTTAATATTAGTCGGAACACAATCATTTTATCTTATCCGAAATAATTTTGATATCAAATATAAAAGTAGGGATTTTCAAAATGGTATTGACACAAAAGAAAAGCAACATTCGAAGCGAAATAAGTCGAACTTTCGCATTTTTTTTTTCTTCCATAGAATGGAGCACACATTTCGAAAAAGATGTAAATGAAGAATTCAACATCAACCCACCGTCTGATTGGAAACAAAAAAAAAAGATAAATAATCTAAATAAATTTATAACTAATAAAAACTAAATATTTATTGGTAAAGTATTAAATCACCTGCTGAATAAAAATAAAAAAAATTCCAAAGCAAAATACTTTTTTTTTATTTGGCTGTCCCTCTCAAGTCGCTACTGAAAAACACTACAAACTTTCTTTGGAACACTCTCGACACAATGCAATCCGATAGTCTGTCCACTGTTATTTGATTGCGTATATTATTTGCATGCATTTATAAAACAATTATATTGTTCATTAGAATAACTTATCACAATTTAAAATATGTCTAATATTCATATTAACGATTGAAAATCACCGTCAGAAAATATCATTTTTACAAAACACATTTTCACAACTCATTTCGACCAAGCGCCATGTTTTGATTTTTTTGAGTTGTTGGGTGAAAAAGAGATGGAGCGAACATATAATTTTTTCTGGATAGATTATTATGGTAACTGCGTTCAATGTGGTATGACATTTTTAGATCTATATATTTCAATTGTAGAACAATTGTAATGTTTTATTTAATAAAAGTAAAATAAAAATACACAAAATTACAGTTTCAAATCGTTAAAATTTCAATATTGAAGAAAATTAACTTAAGGCCGGGCATTCACTGCATGCGTTTTCATACGAATTGCGTTCATCAGAAATGTGACGAATATATGCAAATAATCCAAACACACTAAAATGTATTAAGCATCGTCCACTGTATGTTATACAATTTGTGCGACTAAACTTTACTTTGGGGACGCAGCGAGCTGGAGGATTGGGGTGCAGAGGTATCTATGGGTATCTATGTTTCTATGGGAACTTTTTGGCGGTCGCCCCTCCCCTGCTTATCAGAGAGTTTAAACTTTATGTATGGAAAAATGTCAACATATAATTTTTTTAATTTTAAAAGTGGTGAGTTGAAGAGGAGTGGAGATGAGTTCTTACCAACTTTTATTAGAGTTTTTTAAATGGCGCCCTTCCCCTGCTCTTTAGGGAGTTAGTCATCATATTTGCCATCGTTTTCTTTTATATATTCAAGTTAGATACATCGATAACAGACAAATGACAGGACGATACAATGAATCTCTTTACAAACTTCAACTTCAACTTCATTTATTGCTTCATTAAAAAACATTGACATATAGTACAAAGTTTTCACTCCATTTAAGCTTACTACACTTACGTAGTTGTACAAAAATATGATCTGTAAATATTATATAAAAAGAATTTTACAAATTGAAATGCTTTTCAGTTATAATGTGAACGATGTCCAATATTTCAAAAATGTTCATGGTTACCAACCTGTCAAAATCAAATATGTGGATCTTATGTCCAAACTGTCATGAAAAGGTGGAATATAAAAAAATAATTAAAACCAGCTACGCAACATATAAATATTTTTGTTTTAAAAATAGTTTTTTTTTAATGGAAAAGAATATTTTTCCATAAGTTTGTACTATATTTAATCCCACATGGATCTATTGTGCAATCAAAATAATAAAATTTTAGTGATTTAGTCCAAATTTTTTTTTTTTCAATCGTGATTGATTTTGGAAATTTTTAATTTCAATTAAGAAATTCGAAAAAAGTGCCTTATGGAAACATATTTTGCAGAATATCTAAATAAATTTAAAAGAGGTAATTTTTGAAGGAAAGAATCAATTGACTCCAATTAACATGGATTGGAATAAATTAATATTATCATGAACATTAAATGAGTGCTCACCTACACACTAATCGTTGGCTAGTACTTTATATATATTAATTAAGCATATATGTATATCTATATGCAGTGCATGTTTTGAATAAACAATAATTCGCACACATTTTTAACAATTTTATTACTTTATTTATCGCATATAGGTAACTACCTTCATCAAAAAAAATATTGTTTGTTTTTTCTCATTAAGTAAAGTAACCGATGATTAATAGGAAGGTATGTGTACCTGTTCCGCCTAATAACATTTTTATTTAACACAATAATATAACAAAAGAGTTAAGAATAGTATCTACATAAGTATGCTTAGCGGAAGTAATGTATTGAAACCAAACATTTGTTGAACATAATAAAACATCTCATATTACACCAATCTGGGTTGTAAATAATCATTTTATATTAGTATCCCAAGATAAAATTGAGACTAAAAACATATCTTAATTGTGCAACATATGAATAGATAGAAAGTAGAACCTCTAGATTTTTTATTGATACTTTTGAATAGCAACTCCAAAGTTTGGTATATATACAATTGAACTGTGTGTCAGAGAAATTAGAAGACGAAATTATAAAAACCGGCACATCTACATTCTATCAAACAGCGAAGCGCCAATATTAGAGATTAGCAATTGTGAGGTAAGATCAAAGCTAGTTATTGACTGCCTCAAGATAATAAAAGTTGTTTCTCGAACAAATAAAATCAAAATTATATCGGTTCCGGGACATAACGGGATTGATGGAAACTAACAAACCGATGCATTCGCAAGAGACTCGTTCTAGCACAAAACCAAGACCATTCTGCGGATTATCAATAACCGCAAAAGAGGCTTCAGTGTACTTGGAAATGAGAGGCCAACACGTAAGTGCTGCAGTCTTTGTCACTTTATAGAATCAAATCCAATCTTAGGTATTTTAGTGTAAAATAAAACCAGAAATTGTAGTCATTGTCAAGTTTTCAAAACAAAACAAGAATGTCTCCACTTTTTAGGCTGTGTAAAAATGATTGTTCCTACCTTTCTTCGTAAACGAGGTTGCCATACGTCCCAGTATCTCTGGGATTTTCCCGATAAATATCGTAGATTCCCGAGTTCCGACCGAGAACGCGCAATTTCCGATATTCAACTTTTGGCTAATGTTCACCAGCCGCTACGCAGCTGCCACTTAATGAAATATTATACTATAAAACCTGAATCATCTACATATTTCATATTGTCGAACACATTTTTTTTGAAGAAAATAAAAAAATATTTCACTCACTCACTAACGATTACTTACTCAAATGGAACATCAGAGCGGATATTTAGTTTAATGAACGATGCCTAGGGTAAGGAAAGAATGTCGAATTTAGAAGCAGAACTAATGGTGAATATATTTAAATATATTTTTATATACTCCCCCGTTTCCAGAAGTAGGGTACCTATATCCCGATGTACAATTTGAAAAATATGGCAACCCTGTTCGTAAACATATTTTACGAAGAAATGTTTACGAAAAAGTGATTGATTCCGGTAAAAATTCTGTATAAATTCATTGGCCTCTATTGGCCAATTAGCTATGATTTGAACTGGTCTGGTATCTCAAATGGTTATGAAGTCTGTAAACAAAAAACAATTTACATTTTTAGAATAATGGCTGTTTCACCAAAAGCAGCAGATAACATATCACTATGTTCAACGGCCAGCGCTCTATCCAGTTGTCCTGACAGACATGGTTTCTATGGAGGATTTCAATTTTCCGATAAACCCAAGGAACCGCTATCACGAGCCCAAATTGTAGCACGCGAGAAAAAATGGCTGTATATGATCGAAAATTGGAAAGAGTACATGTCGAAAAACTATAAAAAAATTCGTGAACGATGTCGCAAAGGTATACCACAATCGATACGGCCAAAAGCATGGTTTTATCTATCCGGTGCCTATTTGCTGCACGAGAAACATCCAACAATGTATAGTGATCTGTTAAAAGATCCCGGACAACAGCATATCATTGATGATATTAAAAAGGATCAACATCGACAATTTCCATTGCACGAAATGTTTCTCGATGAAGATAAACCCGGCCAAAAAGAACTGTTTAATGTACTGAAAGCCTATTCAATATTAAATCCGGATGTAGGCTATTGTCAAGCACAAGCACCAATTGCTGCCTTTCTACTTATGCACATGCCCGCTGAACAAGCATTTTGGTGTTTTGTAAGCGTATGTGATAGGTATGATGAAGCTCTTAAATTAACTTTAAATTTAACAAATTTCCTATTTTAAGATATTTATCAGACTACTTTAAACCGGGCATGGAAATGCTGCAACGTGATGCCGGCATGCTAAATGCTTTACTGAAAAAAACCTCACCATCCGTTTATCGTCATCTGCAAAAACATAAAGTCGAACCGTTACTATTTATGACCGATTGGTTTTTGTGTGCCATGACCCGAACACTACCATGGGATACACTGTTACGTGTTTGGGACTGTTTTCTATGTGAAGGTATTAAAATTATATTTAAGGTAGCCCTAGTCATACTCGGTGCAAGTTTGGGTCCGCATAAAATTCGAAAATCATGCAATGGACTGTGCGAAACACTGGAAGTATTACGATCGCCACCAACAAAAATTATCGAAGAAGAATTTATAATGCATCATATTGTTCGATTGAATTTAACCGTTGAAGATTTTAAAGTTGAACATGAACGACAAGTGATGGCTCTTCGAAAGAATAAGAATTCTTAATAATGTGTCCGAATCATTTTTTAGTTTCTTTGTTCTCGTTGTAATGTGTACATAAATGTTATTGATTAATTTTTAGGAAATAATTTTCTAATTACTTACCACTGCAAAGCAGACTATTTAGTTAAATTATTATTAATTTATAAATTTTATTATTTGGTTTTTTATATGAAAATCAATTGAATTTATGTTTAAGACGACATTTCTAAAGAAACATTTTTTGAAAAATTACTAAAATCCAACCATAATGTGTTTATATAATTTGATTAATATTACTACAATTCTACTCAACAATTTTTTTTATTTATATTGTTCACATTTTGAATCTTGTTTTTTTTTTGACGAGGGTGCCGAAATTAATTTGTATATTTAGATAAAGCCAAATCCGCTCTACCGAAATAATTTATTGTTGCATTTTTGTACTGGGGACCTTACTATGAATTACGATACGAAATGTTAAGGCATGGACTAGCATGCAATTTGTACGACGCCTCGCTTAAAAGTCTGAACTTATTGCAATATTGAATAAATTCTGATTTACATTTATGCTTTGATATTTGCCTTTAGAAATTTCCAATTTATCTCATAAAATTCAATTTCGGCACCCATTTGTAACATAAGGAAATCCGCCATTTTAATATAATGAAATAAGGTGGAAGGGAGATTTTTTCCTTCTTTAATTTTTACTTTTGGCATATTTTAATACTTTAAGAAATTCAGTGGCGGTTCATTAGAATTATTGGTGGAATCGTCGTAAAATAATTAAAAAAAAAAAACTTCGAAATTGTTTACCATGAAAGGGTTAACGTTTTTTCTAATTACATTTATTATTTATTTAGCCTCGATTTGCATAGATTTTTTTTTTATACCCGTATGATGTTAATCAAAGGGTATTATAACTTTGGTACGGAGTTTGTAACGCCCCTTAATAC
>JANSTT010019830.1:0-10663 GCA_026745375.1 Platyura marginata
AAAAATGGGCGAATTGCATGTGTTAAGATAACTGCATTGAAATTTTTTCTACAAATGTTGCCTACTTTTTTTTGTACCGTTTAAAAAACTATCGCGGGACTGTCCGAAAGCAAACGCACCTCTAAATATCATGTTTTAGATAATGTTTAACAGAATTTTATTAGTCCCACAATTCTTTAAAAGTAAGAACACATTGTGGGCACATTGAGAAAACAACATAGACACAATTATAAAGATCGATACACATAATTGTGTGTGTATCCTTTTTTATAGTTTCGTTTCTTAATTTATTGTCACAGACATTACAATTATCTGAATCTTCTTAGTGTACAACATTTGATTGATGGTAATTATGATGATAAATGCCATTTACCTTACCTAAAACTCTTATCAAGTAGAGAGGTACACAGAACTGATAGATATTATTCCTGGGTGAAAAATGAACTGCCACATATACATACATACATACATATATATGTAGGTCTTTCTATGTATGGCTCTGAGAAACTGTGTGCGGCTTAAATTTACTACAATGAACAACTCGACGAATGTTACAATTAGGAAGCTCTGATTACAGATCGATGACAGAAACCATTTATTCCATGTGATAACTATACAGAAAATTATTATTAATCGTTTCTACCGTTTGCTGGTGAGTGTAGTTATAGTTCGTAAGACCGTACAACATGATGCTGCCCATATCTATATAGACACTATATATGTATATATATGCCTATGTACATGCAGTCCCGGTTTCTTCTTTTATACATATATACATACATACATATATTCAATTCAAAACTATTACAATTATCAATACCATACTTACCAGTATATTGTTTTTAACTGTCATCAACCATGAAATATGGACTAAGTCTTGGAAGGCGAACGCCATAGATTATCTGGAATGATATACGTTTGGATGCGCTGAAAGTTATAAATTATTTGAATTGAAATAAAAGATTTTAAATCATATTTTTCCCAATGATTTACAGTTGCCAGCTAAAAATCTCTGTACTTTACGTATGTTACGTATAGGTACGTTACATGGTATAAAACGGAGCGAAATGTGTATGGTGCGGAGTGCGGACAAGTTTCATAATTTAATGAAACGCTATATATTGGAGAGCAATCAATGTCCTCTGTATTTATCTTCGGTTATTGTTTTTAATTGGTTAATTGGAAATGCAATTATGACATAAATATGTCTTTGTCGCTAGATTTCCGTAAATCTTCATTTCTTCTATACGGGATTCTGCACATAGCTATAGGTACTTACAAATATCATATATAGACAAAAGGTTCATGTAGGAGGTCTAAACTGTTCTGTGCTGTCAATTTGAGTTGGTGGATTATGATTGAAATCGAATACAATCCGAATATGATTAATGCCATGATTATGAATCTCCTCTACAGAACTACATATATGTAAGTAAGTGCGCTGTTAGAAACAGCTTCAAATATGATTTATGTCAATTGGATCTATAATTCATCTTAGTCAATTTATATAAAAATAATTTTTTTAGTTTTAATTTCAAAAACATTCAACTTACATATTGAATGTAATAATGTTTTTCTAAAATATTTCTATAGCTGAATTAAAATTAAACAAAACTCACAGTTCATCCTACATTGGGTACCTTATATTGTGTCATTGTCTTTGAATAATTTAGCGGCTCTTGTAAATGACTTGGTAACATTAACTTTGCATACCGTGTGTGCGCGATCTAAATGAAAGAATGAAACAAAATAAAATTCAACTATTTTCAAGCATTCCTACTGAATTACTCGTTGACTGTTTAATATAATGGAGGCTATGCCGCAAATAGTGCATTGAGCGAACCGAATTTCAAATGACATCCGTGAGAAATAAATGAGGAACGGATTAAAGGATTTTTAGCGCAAAAATTTTACAAATTTACAAATCCAGTAGCACAGAAAAATGTTTTGTAATTTCAAAAAAAAAAAAAGTATGTGGCTACATATATTAATTATTAATCGATATATGTACAGTAGAATCTCGAAAACACAAACGCTCGAAAAGTCGAACACAATTTTACTTATTATTTTATCTTAGTTGTATATAGCTTATGTAACTTATAGATATTCGGGGTAATTCACGTTCTTTTTAGTGCGCTTTTATTTTAATTAAAAGCGCACTTCGATGATTTGCTATTCACGTTCTAAAGTTAAAACGAAAAATTTAGGGTTCTTTGATAGCAGGTCTAAAATGTACGCGTGTTTGAATAAATATAGTGTAAAATCATAAATGTAGAATCTATTTATGGAATGTGATTTTTAAAAATCAAAGTTTTTTAAAACGCAACGTCAAAAGCTTTTATTTTCCACAAAAAAAGCGTCGGCCACCTATCGTACTTTAAAAAAAAGGCTCCTCCTACGTTTTTATTTAAAAAAAACTGACGTTTAATACATTCCACAAAATTTAAAACAAAACGCAGCGTTTTGAACGTGAATAGGAATTTTTAACAATGCTTTTAAACAGCCGTGCGTGATTTTTCTTAAAAGCAGTGTGCTTAAAAAGATCTTGAATTGGCCTGATTATGTATTCACCAGTGCCCAGAACATCGATGGTCTTCAGCATGGCTGCAAAAAGAATGTCAGGCATGTTCACAAGGCTTTCTTTCGCAAGTTTTTAAACGTCTCAGGATCTCTAGATGTGTTTTGAACTCTACATGATATAAGAACTCGGAGAGATTGCTTCTCTTATAAAAATGTGGGGCAAAAGTTCGTTATACATACTGTTTTCATTTTGAAGGGGGATGGAGGAAATCGATGATGTGGAGGGTCTCCCTGGGCAACGTTTGCTTGGGGAGTTTGCGGCGCACGCCCCTGTTCGAGAGGGTAGGTTGTTTAAAGTACAAAAATAAAATTCATCGGGGGAGGGGGACAGTAGGAAGGATCGATAGAGGGGTTTACTCTGAACATTTTTTAGTATGAGGGTAATTGTCTTAAACGTATTTCTACATTCCCACAGGGACTAATAAAGCGTGTGGTTCTGGCGTAGCCGTAGGTTCCTAACAGATAATGGATTTTTATTTTTGGAAGATTCCGCAGGGACTATAAAAACCCTCAATTTTGTTCCTAAGAAAAGGTGACAATTCAAATTTCTACTGCACAACAATTTATTAGATTCGCACATGTCAACTGAAAATTCGATCTGAATAATCCGACAAAGTTTTTTTGTTATTGCCGCAAATAAACCTAAGATTTGGAATTTGTCAGAAATCACTAAGCCAAAAAAAAACAACTGAAGGACTTCTGGTTGGTCACGATTGACTTTGAGCAATCAAATTGCACCTAAAAGATTTTAAAATATCTGGTTGCGATGAAGTTTTGCCAAATTAAAGTTGGCTATAATGAATTAATTTAGTATAAAAGAGTAAACAATTGGAAAAAGTACTTAGTGAATTCTGCTTGTAAACCAAGGATATGTACAGAGGTAGGTCCGCTTTGAACAGAAATTTACTCATAATTCAAGCAATAGGTATACATACTTAACTGCTAAAAGAATGTATAATTTGTTAGCCTTGTGTTAGGACGCTATCAATATATTGGATTAAGGTACATTTTCCAATAGCTCTCTGTGTCTATTAAACTTTGCATATTGTCTTTTTTTTGTTTGAAAAATTTCAGATCGCCCACACATCTTCTCTACTCCATAGATCGTACATATAGCATATCAATAAAAATTATTGAGAAAAAAAAAATCCCAAAGATTAATTGGGCATTGTTTAAAAATATTCAAGTTCAATAATGTTTAATAACATCTCTGATTCAGATTCTGTTGATGTTAAAGGAAATAGCAAAGGTTTGTTATTTATTGTTTTTGTAATATGAAAGGAGTGGCATTTTATTTTTGATTTAAACACACATTTCGATATTATATACGCAACATTTATATGAAATGTGACCGGGGAGACCATTTGCCCGCTTTATTTATTTATTTATAAATTCATTAAGTTCTTTTGTTGTGTATTATTATTTTATGCTTCGTTGGTTTATTAAATTTGTGCAAAAATCGTTATTTTATTAAAGCTGTTACTATTATTTGATTATTGGATAAGAGTTTTGCTCATTTTCTATAGTCAATCTATAAGTAGTCTAGTGATTGTGTGGTAGATAATTTTCCAACTCGTCAATAAATGTACATTCTCTGCAGTTTGTTAGAACCGAATTGAATAATTTCTACTAATAACTAATTTCTCTGAATTTTTCTAACTCGTCACAAATTAGGAGTTATTCTGGTAAATTTATGCACATGTTGTTTATTAATAACATTTTTTATTTGAAGGAAAGTACACTGCAACAAATACTTTCCCAACATTATTAGCAATTATCGTCAAAAATGTTGTTAAATTTACGGAAATACTCTTATATTGTGTAAAAATTTTGAGGGAAATTAGAAATAAAAATAAAAAAGCTGCTAAGTATGATAAATCTGCACGGCTTCCACACTGAACTATCTTTTCTTTAATCATCTCTATCTCTCATTCTTTCTCGCGATTCCCCCACCCTTTCTCCACATGTTCTTCACCCTTCCCCACAATTCCCCATCATTCCCCACCATTCAACACCCTTCCCTACCCTTCCTTGTTAAATTTACGGAAACACTATAAAAAGTAAATCTGCACACTAAATTTTAAATCACCTCTATTCTATTCTCTCCTCTTTCCTCACCCTTCCCCCACAATTTTTTCACTTTATTCTGACCCTTTCCCTATATACATTTGAATGGAGTCGAAGGGATGGAGGAATTATGCCCATTTAATATACCAAACGCCCTAGACATATTTGAACCAATCAAAAAAGAAAAACTAATTCAAGCTACTAGCTCAAAGCGTTTTAAAGTTACCTTGCCAACGAGTGCGCGAGCGAGCGAATCGAGTGATCAATATGCCTTTTTTTTGTTGCAAATCATCATTTAATTCGTAAAGAAAATACGCGAAATTTTTTTTTTAAATTTCTACATGAAACCAAAGCTTCCACTTTTATATTTTATTACAGTAGTGGAAGCAAAAATTGGTACAACCGAATTAAAATGTTTTTTTTCTTTTAATATGTAATTCTGGCTGATTGTTTTGCATAAATTTTGAACAAATTTAAACAAGGAAAATTTAAAAGCTCATCATCATAATGATCAACTATAAAAGTAAATGGTTTGCTATAAAAAAAATAAATAAAAAATCAATTTATAGTAAAATATTAACAAAAAAAATCCTCTTTTGTATTGTGTATTACAAAAAATAAAAAAATTCTACCTATAGGTACGGTAAGGTAGACATATGTAATATTTATCAAAGCTTTGCTATCGAAACGATACAGCACGAAATAAATATACTTAAAAGCAAAAGAGAATTTAAAATAATTTTTTTTACGATAAATTTTCAATAAAAACGGTAGCACAAAGTGCAACATTATACAGAGAATGCAATTCATCGAATCCCTCAAGCGGATCTTTTTATATATGAATAAAACAAATAGATTAAAAGATTTTTCGCAAAGGTATATTACATTTTGTATATATATATATGGGCAAGGGGCAGCGGTTATGTTCTTCTTCTGCAACGATATAAAAAATAAAAAATAAATAATACAAAAAAAAAGCTCTCTATGCAAAAAAATAAAAATTGTCCATTGTTTTATATTTTATTACACATTCAATGCATATACTATTGATTATATTAAAATAAAAGCTGTAATTTCTTTCTGAAAATCAATAAAAAGAATCTCTATCTACAGACCATTAATTCTATTAGAATATATTGATGCGCGCCATTATTAACAAAAAAAAAACTAAAAATTTCCATTCAAATTTACGAAAAAAATTCCAATATAAATTTTATTATAATGCCTTCAGGATTTTGCTATGAATTGCTGCCATTTTGAACTGAATCTATCTATCTATGTTATAATCGTTAGTGTTGCCATATAAAAATAATAAAATATTTAACATCAAGAAAATATTTTAGTTATGACTTATTTAAAAACTTCATACCTTCGCAATAGTTTCGGCAATTAACTATTTGAAAGATTTTTACATTATTATGTTATAATGGTGACCTGGCTCGGGGTCACTACTTACAAAAAAAGAGTATGGAGAAGGTTCCGATGCTTCCAGATTTGCTCTCTTTTTGATGACTAATCTTTGTGTAGATTTATTTTTATTTTACGTAATTTGCATATTGCACGCACTCTCTCACAATAATCACAAACACATTGGAACCGCGATAAATGTGTAGTTTTCAGTAGCGTTCTTCAACCTTTATAAACCTGCGGACCGGCAAATATAGGAAAAATAATTCATGGACTCTCTGCCGGCAAAGGCAGAAATACAAACCAATGTAGGATAAAGAAAGTTTTTAATTCAACAAAACTTATCGATTTATACAGGTTGGAAAGGATTAACTGTTAATAAATGGATAAAGTGGACTTATAAACACTTTGGAAACCATAGTTTTGGTTTCAAAATTAGGAATAATTTTACTAAAAATATATATGAAATGTAATATTTTTAAACTCCCCGGTAATTGATGCACAGATACTCTCGGTTGTAAATTTGATAGCGTGTATTTTTTTCCTATTTTTTATTTTATTTTTTTGCTAACATTCATGGTCACGTCACGAGATATAATGCATAGTTTTGATTCGTTTTTTAATTTACAACGGAGATACAATGAAAACTGCCAGAGTGCAAGCACAATAAGAAGTACATACTACCCTTTTTGACTTAAGACTGAAATATTCAGTGATTGCGGCACCATGATTGAATGAAATGATATTGTTGGCCAACTTTAGCACAGTTTCCACTGTACGTACATCAGACATCAAGAAGTCGATAATCTCAGTCAAGAGTTAATTGTGCTCCTTAGATTAAATAAAATGTAGCGGCGACAAAATACGGGTAAAATTTATCGTGGAACGGCTAGAAATTTGTACGAACCGATAGCGGAATTTTGATTTTTAGTATACTATAAAACCAAAAAACTAAAGAATAAAAAGCACGTGTTTTTCGAAAAATTTGTATGGGAGGAGGTCGAAGGAGTGGGCCGATTTTGCCCATTTTCAATACCAAGCAGCTCCAAAATTTCAAGTCACTAGCGAAACGTGTTCAAAAGTTAGCGTGTATACAGGCGAGCGAGCGATACTTACTACCAAAATTCTGATTGCAGTTTTACGATTAAAAATGTCCAAAACGTGGATATTTCACAAATATTTCGATTTTAAATTTTTGAAGAATGACAGTGAAACCTGTGACGATGTCACTATGTATTATGTATAAATAATGTCATTATGTATAAATAAATATTAATATTTAGTATTACCATTTTTAATACACAGAGTTTCTAGAAAGGTTGGAGGAACTAGCAAAATGTTTTGACATACCGAAAGACAAATTATTGTGTACGTTACCAGAACTGTTAAGAGGCCGTGCACATTTTGGTACCCGAGCAGGTTATTCGTTCAAGGGTCCAGGGTAAAAGTCCCTGCTCGAGCGCCAAAATGTGACGGAGTTGCCTGGGGCTTCCTGTGGAAGATGTGGTACTCCCAATTCGGGTAGGCAGTTGTCAGGAATTTAAGTAAAACATCGGTATTCTCTTTAATTGATTTCTTTATTCATTTTAACTAATTATTTCAATGACACGAATCTTAAAACTTATGGTACTTAACTTACGTTTGGGTTCGCCTGTGAATTAGGCTCGGTATAGCAAGGATAGCCTATAACACACTGGCTTGGTATAGTGAGAATAGCCTGTAACACACTGGCTCGGTATAGTGAGGATAGCCTGTAAAACACTGGCTCGGTATAGTGAGGATAGCCTGTAAAACACTTATTTTTTAGTATGTGGAAGCAAAAATCCACCTAGGGTTAAGAAGGCTAAAATCATTATTATTTCGATATATTATTTTGTGGCAAAATGTTCGATTAAAAATTCTAAAAAAAAAAAATTTTTTAATTTAAAAATGTTAAATTATCAAAACGAAATATTTAAATTATCTTAGCTTAGTCCAGTAAAATTAGGAAATATTAATTAAATAATTACGAAATATTTTTTTATATCGTAGTTGATAATATTTCTTAATTAAATTTTATATATTTTTGTAATGATGTGCACCTACATTTATAGGTTTTAAGACTCATCATCTTTATGTATTGTATATTAATTAACAAATAAATAAATAAACAATAAACATGTCAACAATAGGTATATATAGCAAAAATTAGCACCACCATTTACGTTCAATTTCTTACCTTTGTATGTATCATTTTTTTTTTTTTTAAATAAATAAATTCCACATATATTCATAAAGCACCACTTCGTCAAATTGCTTACTGTCTGGCGCTAAGTACCAACGTTCTCATTTAATAAATGCATAGATGCAGATGCAATAATATGAACTCAGAACGCCTTAGCATAAATAAAAACTCCACGTTCCTCTTCTATAAACGTGTGTAATGCAACCATTCATTATATGAATTTATGAATACCTACATGTATTACATAAATATATGAGTGTATCTGTATATATGTATGTATGTATATATGAATATAATTTAAAAAAAAAAGAAATGTGAAAAGAAAAGGTGCTGCTTGTAGACACTTTCATAATTTTTTCCATTTTTTTTTGTATTTAA
Organism: Platyura marginata; assembly: GCA_026745375.1. Lineage (NCBI taxonomy): Eukaryota > Metazoa > Arthropoda > Insecta > Diptera > Keroplatidae > Platyura > Platyura marginata. Next base: position 8,657 of record JANSTT010019830.1, read on the forward strand.
CTCCCTTTTTCTATATAAACTTTTTTTTTTTTGGGGAGGGTAATGTGTGATAATTCGCTATAGTACACACATGTATAAATAATGTTTTAGCACAATTTGAAATCAGCACGTATACATTTTCCGACTAATTGGTTTTATTGTTATTTTTTGCGTAAAATATTTCCCCCACTTTTGAAATTAATTAAACTCTGTCTGGAAAATAATAAGAGGAATGATCCTTATTCATTTTCTCGGATCAATTGGTAGGGAGGGATAATATTTATGAAAGTGATGCCGATTAAAATGCCAACGTATTTATTTGACGGATTTTAATTATTATTTTAAAGAGACAAAGACAAGGTCAACGCTTTTAACATTTGGGATTTTCTATTATCCTTTAATGTTTCTTTTAAAATAAAATAGAATGATTACGTCACTCCATTTACATATGTATGTATGTAATCAATAGAAACGTAATACTAGTAATAACTCCAAACATACACATTGACAACATTACACCAACCATTCAAAAGTTAGAAAACTGGATATAGAAGCGAGAAAAGTTTTATGTCATATTGACAGGCTTTTACCATATCGGTAAGATGGAAAAATGGTCAGTTTTTCAGGATTCGACGAATTGTTTTCGTGTTAAAATTTTAATGTCCGGTTGCAGGGGTATATGTGTAGATAAGCGATAAGAATCCGTTGCTAAGGGGCAGAGGTTATATACACACTAAAAAAATTTGAGTAAATTCTACAAAGTGGGCTTTATTAAAATAAATTTATTGAATCTAATAAATTTTCATTATTTTAATGAAATTTTCAACGGTCAATAATTCATCTTTTTATTTTTAAGAATATAATTTTGTAAAATTTATGAAATCGGCTTCTTTGATTTAACACTTATTTTCTATTTTTTTAATTAAATGTATAATAAAATATTTTTTTGAAAATATGACGTTATCAAATATAAGAAATCATTATATTCTTCAGGGGTCAAATTCTGGTCGCAAATTACGGTCTCTAAAATTTGCGAACGCTTCTGCGCATTATAAATTGTCAAATTTTTGCAGCCGTTTCGTTTTAACAGTATATTTGATGATATTAGAAAATTAATTCAATAAAATATTTTATTGTGACAGATGTAAATTTTTTTTTATATTGTTTTGTACGACACGGAAAGTTAAAATCAGTCGTTGTTATTGTGGAAACATTGTAATTACACGAATGTTCCATTTTCCTTCAGTGAATAAGTTTTACAATAGTGTCTCACAATATTATGATTGAAAGTTCAAGGTCAGCCTAAATTTTATCTCACAACTTCGTGATCTTGTGAGTACTTGACAGATGTAAAATTAATGTAAGCGATAATGATTTTTGGGCAGTGTAATAATAAACCGCAACTGTCTGCTGCCACTTCGTGAAAAAAACACATTGAAATAAATTGGTCAATACCTCGAAACATTTTGCTTGTGCAGATACATTCCGTAAACGTCAAAATCCGTGATTTACGACAAGAATTTGACCCCTAGTCGCAAAACACGGTTTCTAAAATTTACGAACCGCACAAAATAACGCTTCTGCGCATTATAAATTGTCAAATTTTTGCAGCCGTTTCGTTTTAACAGTATATTGTTGTTGACATTAGAAAATGAATTAATAAAATATTTTATTGAGACAGATGTAATTTTTTTATATTGTTTTGTTCGTAACATAATGTTAAGATCAGTCGTTGTTAATTGTCGAGTGACGAGTGACTATATTGAAACATTTGTATGTATTTTGATATTTTTAATAAAATGGCATTCAACATATGTACCAGTGGCGGCTGGTGGTATTTTATTATTGTGGGTCTCAAAAATTTAAATAAATAATACCCTTGATTAACATCATACGGGTATAAAAATTATCCAATTTCACCCGTTTTCTTTAAAAATCACTTCAGACAAACTAAAAATTAATTAGGTCATTAAAATAACTATTTTATATTTTAATTATATAATTAGACACAGAATACACATATTTCCA
>JANSTT010019831.1:0-10662 GCA_026745375.1 Platyura marginata
ACATTTTTTAAATTTAAAAACGGAGCGGGACGGAACGGAACGGAACGGCGCGGTGCATTGTGCCCGTAGCTTTATTCATGAACTTTTGTAGTTTTTATTTTAACTTAAAGCATACGTAAAGTAAAATAGTCTGGCTGGAAAAGGAGATAAATACATATATCTGTCTCCTTTTGTAGCTCGGCTATTTACCTAGCCATTCATAAATGTATCAAAATGGCCACTAGCATAGATTGTATAGTATAGAATGAAAACAATCTAACGGCGTGTGCGATGTGCGTATAATGTGAAATGACAATATATATATATATATATTTCACTCGTACTGTAGGTACACTATCCATCAATGGATTATAGATAATAATTATAGAAATTGATTTATATACCCGTATGAGCGTAGGATCAAAGGGTATTATAACTTTGGTATGGAGTTTGTAACGTCATTTAATATTGAAAAATTTACCACCATCGTCTTCCACGGCCTATAGTGCTGCAATTAATACTGAAAAAATAGATAAAGACAAAGTCATAAATAATAAATAATTGAAAAAAAACAGTTCAACAAAATGGTAAAAATTCCATCTCTCTAACACTATTATGGAAATGTGTGCATGAATTTAAAATAAATTTTCACAAACTAAATTAAGTATTTGGAAAAGTTTCACGTGCGACAAGAGAAAACTTCATTACATTGATAAAATCACAAAATAAATTGATAAACTACAAATTTATATCAAGCAAAAATTTTATAATTCTTGCCATATTCCTTCTTATTTAGTGTATGATGGAAAATAACGTACGATCGATAAATTAAATTTCTTTTTTATTTATTTTTTGACGAAATGAAAGACTATATTTTAACATTCACTTGCCAGGATATTGAAAACCTTTCAAATATACATTTTCGCCCCAAACTATCGCTATGGAACTTTCTTAAATAAACATATTTTCACAAACGATCATCGCTAAAAAGAGGAAAAAGAGTTTTCTTCCTTTTTCCAATCATATTTTATGCAAATGAACTCCATACATAACCCAGTGTTGCACAGTAATTTATTGCTAGGAGATGCGGCATGGAAAATATTATAAAGAAAACCTAACGGCAGCAGAATAGGCGGCTAGAAATGGAAAATTCTATGCTGATTATGAGTATATTTTATATAATGTTGGAATAAATGTCAGCTAACAAAAGTGTGTATATATAATGTACGTAGGAAGTAGGAACGTAGGTATAATGTATAGGTATGTTAGTATGTTTGAAATAAAAAAGAATGAAAATGTTTCAAGATAAATGGTGTCGGAGAAGACGAGTAATATACATATGTACGTATGTGTGTATGTATACTGATGATAATGATAGCTCATTTTGGCTTTACAGAAAATTGCATTTGGTTTGTTTACTGCGGGGTAGGGATGACAAAATATCAGTGCGGTGTCTTTCCATTTTCTTCATGGTGACGGGGTATATACATTTTCTTAAAATAAATTGAATGTGAAATTGTGTGGAAGTTTGTTTTTTTTTTTTTTTCCTTTTGACTTCCAACTTGTGGAATGTGCGAGTTTTTGAAAAATGTTGATAAAACAAATCTCGTCGTTATTTTTTCTCTATGTCATGTTTAACAACAGTGATATGTTTCAAGTAATATTGTCGAACATTTTATTACAATCGATAAAATAAAATTATATCGTGAAACGCACCCCTCACATAAATAAATGGAAAAATTATTTTCAACCACTATTTGACAGGCACATTTATTGTCTGTATATTGTCATTTTGATGATTGGCTGAAGTTAATTATGTATTCAAAACTAATTTCGTTAATGTAGCACTGTTTTTATTAACATACAATTAATTGCCGTATTAACACAAGTGAATGATTTTTTCCCGATAAAATTTAAATAATTAAAATTACCTATTAAGTTGATATTAATTGGTTTAGGTCATTAATTATATAAAAGAACTTTTGTCTAATAGCTTTGAAAACTTTTCTGTAACTACATGTGAAGTCACTTTACTGCTTGTTTTAAATGGAATTGAAATATGGGGATGATTAAATTTTTAATATCTATTCAATATGTATGTGATTTTTTTTAATGCAGTCGGTAAAAATATTTTTTAAGACATTGAGTAATCCAATTTTATGCTGAGTTAGACAATACTTGAAATTTTTTACTTTTTACACAACACGACAAAATTTTTTTTTTTTTGGGTCTTTATTACTTTTACAAAATAAACAAATTAAGTGAAAACTCTGTTTTAATTAAAAAATTTAAAAATTGAGATTGTGATTAATCCACGCTTTGAATATTTTTATCATTAGAAATTAGAAATTAGAAATCAATTAGAAATAGAAATTCATTTTTGGACATGTTTCATAATTTGTTTTTGAAAATTTATACTAAAAAATTATTTAACTTAAGGTTAAAGCACCCGAGAGGGGCTGTTCTGTCGGATGTCATTTGGAGTCTTAATGTAGCCTCCTAAGTGTCGAAGCCTCTTATGAGTTAAGGCCGGACAATCGCAGAGTATGTGTTATTTAACTTACGTGACTTTTAATATCTGAATTTAAATCTTTAAAAAGAATCATGAAAATTTTCATAATTAAACTGTTAAATGATACTTAATGACAAATATTGGTCTAGTTTAAAACAATAACATTTTTTTATTGATAATATCCGAAATTCTAATGAAAGCAGGAAATCATTCATCTAAATACACAAATTCCAAAAGAAAGCTCACATATCATCAACCACTTTGTATAACAAATATTTCCAATTGACATAAATTTAGTTTTATCACACATACAGATAATTCTGTTCCTTTAGTTCATTTAACAAATAACCCTCAAGCACGATAAAGCTTTACATAAAATTAGCTTAGCCCTATGTAGAGAATAACTACTACAATATTGCCAATGCTCTTCTCTTGTTATTAAGAAATAAATTTTCTTCTTTGTAATGATATCCTCACTTTATGTTTGGTATGTGTATTGTATCGTATATATATGTGTTTGTGTATGCATAGGAGCCAGGATTCACAGCGATTTAATATATAGCGAAAATAAACCACAACCACCAAACCTTGATATATCTGAGATCATTTTTCAAAAAAGCTCCCCTTGCACGTCATGTACATAATTCACACCATAAAATATCCATATTAATATGCTGACTTGGTACTAAGAGTCTATCGCATGATATCGCCCGCATATTACACTTTTATTCTAAAATATTGTACTCCGAACCGTCCCCGCATTTGCCTTGAAATGAATGTTATAGCTCTGGCTATATTGCTGTAGGTAAATGCCTATTGTACAGTACATATGTATATACATATACATACCGTACATAAGAAGCATTCCAGATTTTAATAAAGCACTTTGTACTTTAGCTTTTCTGTGTAATTTTTTTAATACAATAGCTGACACCTACTGGCAGGCAAAAAGTCTTCTTAGAAAACGTTTAAGACTTGTCACATATTCGCATTAAATTAAAATGAAAATAAAAGCACCACCCTGTGATTTTATTTTCCTTTTTGGGTTTGATTTTTGTTTTTTTTTGTTTTTTTGTTTTTGTTTTTTGGTTTTCTATTGTACAGAGGAGAGGGAGGTACTTTGTTTTATATAAGCTGAGCTTTTATGTAGCTGACAAAAAAAAATACAATTTAGGCTTTGTTCTTCAAAAATGAAGTGTCATACAAACAAACAGTGCGCGAATGCAAATAATATCAAACATACCGGGAAAGGGAGTTTTTCTTCTATTATATACAAACGTCCCTATTTCTGTGTGTTGAAAAACTGGCAAATTTTTTTGGTAAATTGTGAAACAGTAAGCAGAAATGGCTCGAATGGAAATAGGCTTTTTTCTGGTTTTTGTAAATAATTGGTATTATTACTTGTGTTATTGTTTTTGTCATGCAAAAAGGTCACGGTATATGTCGAGAGTAATACAAAACGAGCAAATGAGATTTGGTTGAACACTTAGCACCACAAAGTGCCAGTCATTTGTTTGAATTTAAGTTGAAAGCCTTAACATATTAGGTGTAATTTTGCAGGTGGATAATAGAATTTTGAGTGGTTGGAACATTTATGAAGTGTAAAATATATCATTTTCATTTTATTGATAGATCTGTAAAAAAAAATAAAATAATTTTTTATAGTGGAAGAGAAAGAGAATTTCAGACAGTTTGATTTCTCGTCAAATAAATAAATATTGTAATAATGTTTTAGAATTTTCAAATATAAAGTTTTTGTTCGCTTTTAGAACCTTTTGGCGTTCGCTCAGTGTTAATTTCATAGAGAATCATTTTTTATGAAAATTGTATTATTACAGTTTTCATTTTCGAGCATTATAGGGGGCATCGGGCCGCAATTAATCTTATGGAGTATTGAAGGATGATAATATGGGTCAATTTCCTAAATTTTACATAAAAAGAAATCCTTTTTTTAATGATATGTGTATTGTGAAAGTAAACACGAAATAATACCTTTTTTTGGAGAAAATTTTTATGGGACGACGTCGAAGGGATGTTTGTTAAAATACTAAGCGGACCGTGCACATAAAAAAATCTACTGAAAAAATACTCTATTTCCGCAACACGCAACGATCGTGAGTTATCGTGTATAGGTACAGGTGATCGAGTGAGCCAAACTTAATTAATAAAATATTGTATTTCTTCGTTGGAAAATTTTCAAAACCCCATTAAAATTTTAAAAATTTTTCCGTGAAATCAGAGCTTTGACTTTATTTATTTATTTTGTAGAAATAACGTAAATAAATACAACAGTTTTTTTTTAAAATAGAGAATTAATGTCAAGAGTAATCTGTACATATTTTATTTTGAATAAGATTTATTTATGGTCAATTTTTGGATCTTCTGCTGGTTTTTCGTAACGTAACTTTTCTGAGATTTTTTAAATCCGCAAAATACACGAGAAGAAGGTTTTTTTTTGTTATTTTCTTTTATTCGATTAGGTACAACCCAAAATATACTTTTCTTGTTCAGCACTAAAAAAATACACCAACACACAGGGATAATTCATTTCGAGGAGTATATTTCCGTATGAATAAAATACATCTGGCTGAAATCCTCCGACAATAATTTATATGCTCGACAGCTCAGAAAATATGTATTTATACTCAAAATTACCATACTTATAAATGAAAAATGGTCCTAATATTTATATAATAATAAAAAAAAAAAAAAAACTTCGCATTATTCAAACATTATTCATATTATGCTCCTATATATTATCTATGGCTCTGGGTCTGGGTCTGGGTGGGTACATTATAAAGCTGTAAAAACACAGGATAATTCTCATGAATATTTTCACTTACATATATGTTGCATCACATAAAATAAAGTATCATATCGTTCATAAATCAATGTGTGACTGAGTATACGCGTGTGTCTGTGTTAGTCTGCATCTACATACCTACCTATTTACTTCAACTTACATACATATATGTTTGCGACACTACCATTTTTCAATAAATATATTGTGTTTTCCACACCCGAAACAATTCAATATTCAAACTGCGAAAAGTTTTTCCCTTCACTTTTTTTTTGGTGACGAAATATTACAATTCACGCGGTGCCTAACACTATTGTGTTTTGGTGTTTTCTGAATATTTTATATTTTATAAAGTTAAAGCGCATATCGAGGTATATCGTATATTATTTGGAAAAGGGTTTGAGGGTGTGGAAAATGCTATAAGTATAGATCATAAACGAAAATGTATATTTAATATATTTATTCAAATTTATGTGTATTTATATACATATATACATACATACATACATACATCAGAGAGTGAGAGTATAGAGCAATGTAAAACTTTTCACATCATTTATTTCCATTTGATTTGATTCAATATTTTATATTGAATTTGAGAATAAATAAGAGTTTTGTTTTTGTTGTGTTTTGTATAGCTTCCAGTTTCAATGTAAAGTTATGGGAACCGATTTGTAATATAATTCTGTCATATGATCTAGGATTTGATTGTATATGCGTTCCATAATACTATATGAGCGATTGTCCAATATTGTTCTATGCGTACCGTGTATCATTTTTTACTTGAATATTATGGATTTTTTTACGAATGATATTGGATATAGAGGTTAAATGATCGAATAATGAATGAAATATCACTAAATAAAATAAAGAGTGGTTCAAAAGGTATAATCCTTATACCAGAACCTAATACATTTTAAATTGGCTTATGAGTTGCATTTTCTGTTCGGTATCTATCATTTCACTAAAGACCACCTTTTATGAAATACTCTGCTGTTAACATCACGAACGGACGTCATATAAGTATATAAACAAAATTACTCAAAATGATAATTAGTAAGGATTTATGCAGTCAGTGTCACAACCACTCCAGAATGGATATGTGTAGGTATGGTTAACAGAATTTACATGAAATAAAATCTTTTAACATATGTACTCCTCTCATTATCATATTTATAGTTAGTAAGTTAATGATACATTTACGTACATAGCTCAAATGTCATACCATCCATCGTATGATTCACTATATATTCTATGCTTTAGGAAAACTGGTCGAAAAGTTTTCATTTAATTTCATTTCTATGACACTTGACACTTTTTTAAAAATTTACCGTCACCCAATTACACAGTGTTCCGGAGAATTGTGAGTAGAGTATTTAATGACTCCCCATAATATACTTAAAATATAAAAAAAATTAATATAAAAATTCTGATGTGACTTTTTAAACTGTTTATTTTACACATTTAATGTAATAAACGCTTTTTTCCCTATACATACATACAAAAAGTTGTCCACCCCTGTTTTATATGTATATAAAAAAAGAAAAATAGCTCAATCTATTGCCAAACTATGTTGAAAAGTGCCATATACTTAAAAAAATATGTAAATAAAAAAGTTTTTGAACAGTTTTTAAACGTAAAGTTTAAATTCATGTATTTATAAACAACATATTTGAAATAAAAGTAAGATGTACACCTACAATGTACATAAGTTAAGTATAAATATAAAAAGTTTTAAATTGATTTTTATTTAAATTTTTTTTTTTGTATTTCGCATATTTTGCAGAATAGAAACTTTTGACCAAAAAAACATAATAATAATGCTGAAAGGTTTATGTTTGTTTAATACTTTCACAGAAATAATAATGGGGTAAAGAAAGTACTTTTGTTCTGTTTCATAATTTTCTGTATTTACATTGAATTTAGCTAATAAGTCAAATTTAAGAATTCCATAAAATTTTTATGCGGTGCTTGCTCAGTGTCAAAAGTTTAGGCATTTGAATAAAAACTTTTGCGTCTCAATTCTTGTGCAAATTTTATGAATCTTAATAATTACAAAAATGAGTTTTACAACAAAGAAATAACTTGATAATTATAATGCTAACGTAATACATACTCGCATATTACTTTTAAATGTATAATGAAAAAAAAGCGACCGTAATTGAGAGCTTATTAAAAACTTTAAATTCTTTTTATTATCTTTTTATGGTTTATTTAAGCTATACATACCTATACTAAGTATATAAAAGTTATTTAAAGAATTCAGTTTTTACTCAGATCTCATTGAAAGTTACGGGAAAATTGAAAATGTCCATGGATTTATTTAAACTACTTAAATGGTAATAGCCAATCTGCTCAGGTGGTTGTAGTTTTATGTAAGAAAGAGGATATATATGTTGTAATTTCCGTGGTCCTTTTCGTAGGTGCTTTGAAACTTTAAGTGAATTGCTTATTCTGTTATATATAAAGAAAATCGAAGTTTTGGTTCCTTATGAATTCAATACTCCAAATTAAATTCGATAGACCTGGCTAATGCGATTGCGTCGTAAGTGATTGTTGACTTGAGAAGCTTATGGCCACTTCTTTAAACGATTTCTATGAGGTTTTATCTAGTGAAACTAAATAAAGTATTCGATAATATCAACTTTTATTTTAGAAGGAAAACCAATTTAATAAAAATTCTATTTGTAAATGTACATACAGGGTGAACCGAAGTCATTATAAATGGAAGAACAAATATTCTATTTATTTTCGAAAATACAGAAATGATTAATATTGATGGATTGATCAGCAAATCTTTTACATTTTAGACAAAAGGTCCTATTTTTCAAATTATCTACATATCAATTGTTCATTTCGGTTGAAATATATTCTGCTTCCTCTAAATCATATTTTAAGGGATTTTCTGTAACAATTTACTTAAACCAATAAAAAATTATAGAACTGATTATGTAATACATGTGTGGAAATTTTCGGGGTTATTTTCGGAAAATCGGTTGCAGGACATTAGGGGTTGAGTGTAGAACTGTTCACACTGTTAAGAAAATGCTTATTTTTCATTATCTATGACTTTGTTCGTATGCATTTTTTCTCTATAATAAATAAGTATTGAGCAAATCCCTAATTAAAGATTAAAATGTCTAAAAATTAAATTTAACTGTTTGATCTATTAATTAAATCTTTATTTTACTTACTCATGAACACGAAGAATCGAACATATTGAAGACATCATTCTATACATAATCGTCTTACGTTTTTCCAAAAAAACGAAATAAATTCAACTATTTTTTCCGGAAAATGTACAAAAACTATAACACTTAATATTAAGTCATGTGTACTAACAAACTGGCGGCGATGTGTCAATAAACATTACGGTAATTACAGCTTACAGCTGACATTCTATTTGTTATGAAAACTCTTTTCTGACATAACTGTCATTAATTAGTTATGTTGATTAGACATAATGTCAACAATTATTTCTACGATTTATTTCCATGATATCAAGTGAATTATAATATGTGTCGGTTATGTGTTTACGTTGAACAGTAAAAAAAGTTTGTAGACTTTTTTTTTCTTTTTATTTGTTAACACAGCAAAATGGTAAGCTCCTAATCGATTTTAAATAGGATTTTTTCGTTCATAAACTTTTTCCATTATACATAATTATACACTTTAATGTTTACATATGCAAAGTGAAATATAACTTTTCAAATAACATTACCATAAGTTATGCTTTCAATCAGCATATAATGCCGAGAGGCTAAACGCTTCCATAAATTATTTCCTTGAGGCCTTTCCATGTATATCTAATATGTACGTACGGAATATAACATAGCCTGGCTATGGGAAAATAAACTTTCTTTTGCGTTTTCACGCAATTTACCAAACATACACACCAGTCGTCGACTTCGTCGCCACCACACCGCCATCGTCTAGGAAATCAATAAAAAATCCATCGAAAAACATAAAAAATACATAAAATGGAACATTTTCATTGGGAACACACACTATACATCCAGACACAAACTGAATTAAATATTTATATAAAATTTCGCTTTTGACGGGTAAGGGAGGGGGTAAGGGGATTTATTTAAAAAAAAAAGAAAGAAAAGAATGAAAAAAAAGAAAACAAAAATAAGGAGTTTTGCATCAAATGGCTTACCCTAATGTAAATATAGTGAGGCTCGAAGGAAATAAGGATGTTGTCTACCGCTATATGCATGGAGAAAACAATAAAAATAAATTTATAGATCTGAAAATCTGGGTAAATTGTTGTTAAATCGAAATTGCTGGTATTTCGGGAGTGGCTGGCATTCGCCAAAGTAAAGAGGGTGAATGTGAAAATTTTTATTATTTTCTTCTATATTTTCTTTTTTTTCTTCTTTTTGGTTAAATTTAGTTGTGTATCGATTGTGATCTCTAATCCAGAGATGCCTATGGTGCGATTCTAGGAATTCCAATCGGAAAATGCTTTGTGTAAACGATTTATTTATTGTTATGCAACGATCCGAGAAAATTAATGAAGTGGAACTGGTGGAGTTATGTTGGCGAAATGGAGAAATTTGCTGGTACAAATTAAGCAACGCAATAAATGAATGGAACTAATATCTGATAGACCTTAAGGAACGTAATGGGATAATAATCGTTTAAATGAAATTCAACAAAATCAAAAGGGAAAAGTATAGAAACTGTATAACCATAACTACATCAGCAATCCTTAGTTACATTTAAAGGATTGTAAGGATCAACTTTATTGTTTGGATTTATTAAGTAAATCTTAACGGTTAATTAAGTAATTTATTGCGTATAACTTTTTTGAAAAAAAATATCGCTACTTGTTTCTATTTTGTTCACTTGTATCACTTTCTGAAGGATAAAATTATTTCCTCAAATTACATTTTTATATGGTAATTTTGGATTATATGTAAAAGCTATGACTATGAAAAATATCAGTGGCAAAGCAATTTATAGAAGAACATTAAAAACTTTTCGATACATTTTTAATTCAATTCAAAACCTTATTAACTGAAATTTTATTCTTCTATATCGAAAATGTGAAAATTAATTTCAAAACTGATTGTGGAAAGTCTAACCTTTTAGATAATAGTTGATTTATTACACATTTCATTTTGAAGCATTACACTGTAAAAAATCTTAGCAAAGAATAAAATGAAAAGTTGTTAAATGTTTCGAATTACTAATCGTTATTAACATAAAATAAAATAAGTTGATCAGAGCTTTTCGTAGAATTTTTCATTTGGTATAAGTTTCGTCTCTTGAACCAATACTCAACTTAAAAAAAAACCAGTAAAGAAGTAAAAATTGGCTACGCCGATTATAATATACCCGTATGAGTACTTGTTTATTATTT
>JANSTT010019832.1:0-10660 GCA_026745375.1 Platyura marginata
ATAAATGGTTGCGGTGGAGATATTTTTGCTTTTGAAAATATTTACAATTTCCAATTTTGACAAACTTCCAACCAAACGGTAAATATTTTTTCGTAAATTAAGTTTATACGCCATTTTATACAACTAGATTTATCGGACATCAATGTAATAATAAAGTATAAATGCTAAAACACTAGATGAAGACAAAATAAATTGTTTAAATCAAGTCGGAAGATGTTTAATCGCGTTGTATATTTTTTCTCAAAACTTTTGTTACACGCGTTATAACTTAATAATAACTTAAATAACAAACATAAGTTAGAAATATAAATAAAAATTGGATTCCTTAAACATAAAAATATCAAATTCTCTTAAGTTTAAACTTAAATATTGGAATTGAAATGTTAACTAATATGAATAGTTCACACACTAACTATCTACTGTGTGTCTAAAATTCTTACTTTATTTATTACAAGCTCAAATATTAGCCCAAATTTTTCCATACATACGTTTTAACACACTGTATAAAGATAGTTAAATGGAACTATATAGATATTTTCGATAGTCAACATAAGATGCTATAATGTGTTGGTACTAACAATAACAATTAATAATATTTTTATCAAAACTATGGAGATTTGGGACTCTCGACCCTTATTTTCACATCTTCTCATAAATACTAAACCTCTGTCTATGCCATGATTAAAATATATGGCCTTTAATGAGAAGATAATTTGGTGACCAGTTGTTGTACTCGACCATGGACATTCACAATATGTTCGATCGAATAATTTTTTTTTAAAAAAAAGTTTTCCTATCTAACCGGGATAGGATAGAATTGAGAAAACAACGATTTTTGACCATGTGGATAATGTACGTTCAGGACCGCTTCTGCCATATGTGCAAGGTGTGCAGCGCACACGGGCGGCCACAATAATGGCCGCCAAAATCTATTCTATCGACTATGTAATATGTACTTTTATATTATTTTTACTTTATATTTCTTACGTTTTGAAATTTTATCATACCAATTTTGTTTTTAAAGACTTCAGTTGTTATAATAAGCAGTAACGTAGCGTGGATTTTACTTTTGGCCTATACTATGTACATCTGATATTCCTACTATAATCCGGGAGTTACCCTTAATTGTTAAAATATTTTTATAAAAAACTATATTCTAAGAAAAAAAAATTTCTTTTTTTTTGCCTTATAATATTTTTGTTTTTTGGTTTTCTAACAAAATATAGAGAAAATCATCAAAATGGGTATTATATAAGCTTAATTATACATAGAGAAATTGTCTTGCAGAATACATGAGAGAATACCCAGTTTTGAATTGCATATTTTGATGATTTTTTTGATATTTTGTTAAAAAACCGAAAATAATTTATAAAACAAAAAAGATTGAAAATAAAATTTTACTGGAAGTCTTTATCTTTATCAAAATATTTAAACAATGAATGGAGTTTGGCGGATTGTAGTAAGAATTTCAAAGGTACTTTGTATATGCAAAAATAAAATCCACGCTACGTCACTGATATCAAGGCATAATGATATTTCACTGGCGACCACACAATTTTAAGGTATTTTTAAGAAATTTAAAACTTGCGCGCGCGGGGGCCTTTTTTTATGGCGGCCAAATAATAATTGCACACAGGCGGCCAAATTTCTAGAACCGACCCCGTGTACGTTATTTGATTATTTAGTTTATTTAAAATATGTATATCGTTACCCTATACCCATTTGTCACACCTATCTACTACAAAATCATATATGTACCTACAAAATGGATGCAAAAAATATGAAATTGATCGTAACATTTTACAGGGGCCATTAATTTTTTTTAAAACTATGTTGTTTGGGAACCAAATTCTATAATGAATGATTACACCTTACAATAAGTATAATGAGAAATTAGATAATCTTCTCATGCAGAATACTATAATATTAAAATTAAAGCATCTTGCATATTATTTTAAACACATCATCTAATCATGTGTATTATGAACTAGAATGAGACGTGACCAAGTATAATATTTATTATTATAATGTAAATAAAATATAATGTTTATCGTCTAGACCTCTAGACTATAGAATTTATCCAAATTTGAATTTTCTAATCCATTTTTTAAATTTATAAATTATAGTTTAGGTTCGTTTAGTATGCGCGCGCAAATATTTAACAAAAAATTATTATATTGCATTAAAAATGCCAATTAAATAAAAAGTAAAATTATTATTATTTTTTTAAATCATAACAGGTAAATTTCGATTTGCACAATGTTCATTTGTAGCAATTTTGCGAATTCTGTAAGGGCTAAAATGTAGTATTATGCGTGGAAAAATATTTTTAACAAATTAATTTGCCTTGCTCATATATTTTAGTTGAGTAACAATCGTTTTCTCAGAAAGCTCAATTGCATAAAACAATATTGCGAATATAATATTTGATAAGTATTATACAGATTGTCGAGTGGTGGTTTTAGATAATTAATGATCAAATATTCGTGGAAGTCAAAAACATCTTTACCGTTTTTTTTGCTCGTGAATTAACATAACATTTAAAAGTTAACTCTTAAAAGGCGCTGTTTATACTTGAAAGGGTTTCACGTTTTCTAAAATTTAAAAAATTAAGTATTCACAATTAAATTCTGAGAAAACTTTTTGAAAACATCACTGAAGGAAGAATGCTAATTCATTAAGGAGTAATTTCTTGGCTCATTTCATGAAAAAAATTGTATGAAATTGTATGAGGATCGGTCCATTTGTTTGAAAAAATTATGTTCATACTGTACAGTCAAAAAAGAGATCATAATTAGACCTAGAGTTACTTGCTTAATCTTGTTTTGTAAGTTTGCAATTCTTCAACATATCACCATCAACACAGAGAAACATTCTCGTCATCAATTTAAAAAAAAAAGATATCATTAAACAGGCCGGGTGAATGTAATTAATAGTAGCTACTGACTACTGTTAATTACATTCAATACAAAAAATTATGTTCTTCATATTTTTTCCATCCATAAATAGCTATAAAGTTCGAATACACTTACAGATTCGTCAATTGAGGTTTCCTTTTTTTTGAGATAGAAAATTAGTTTGAGTATTTTCTTTTCAAATTAGGGACACTTTACTATACAATACATGGTATGTATACCTTTTTCATATACTTTAAATAACAGGGTTTCTTTCTACCTCCATGTTTTAACGAATATATAACAACGGATATATTTGTTAAAATTAAAAGCGCTGAGAAAATTGAATTTTTTAACTTCTTCACCAATGGAGGATGGAACCGCAACAATTCTTCTGAATCCTTAAAAATCTGTTTGGAACTACTAATGTCATTTAAAACTATTATGACGCCATATCAATAGCTTATCTGTGGATTAGTTATTGATTTAAAAAAAAAAGATTTCTAATTAAACACCATAACGCCTATATGGAATTTAATATATCATAAAATAATTTAACCAGATAAACCAGTATTTAATATGGTATTAGACTACCCATATGTTTAAAAAATTTAGGCCATTCACAGCTTTAGGAAAATCCTAGCGCTTGATCACGAAAAAAAGTTTAAAAGATGTTTTTAGTGGTTAGTAAGCGAGTGTCCAGTTAGGGGGGAATGCGGTTGTTAGTCGCGACGGTCGTTTTATTTGGTCTATTCAGGCAATAAGAGGGTCTGATGATATATTAGAAAAGAGTAGGATTGTGGCGACCGTAAAGGCCTGCAATCCTAAATTTTGACATTGCCATCCCATCTGTATACTTTCTAGAGAAGCAACTTACAGAGTTATCTTACTTTTGGTGCCAGAACCTCCCCATGTCTTCAGAATTGAAACCATATATTGCACATCTAATACAAGATGAAGATCACTCAAAAAGCTAGTCTTTATAATAATAAAATGATAAAATTCTACTATCCCTTAAGAGAAGGAGTCAATTTTAGATCATATTTCACGGGTCCATTGTGCATACCCAAATTTATTTTATAAAATCTGATCAAACCACTTTGGTTTCTTGAAGAAGATCATTATTTTTTTTATCAGCAGCTCCCAAATTGCTTCTGGATCTATTGTGTAACAGCCCATGGAAGCTAACTTACGATGAAAGTAGGCTGGGCATTCACACAGAAAGTGTTTTGTCATATTGTCATACGCTTAGCTTTTTTGTAGGATTGGCCCAGTCCCAGTTCTAATTTCATGTTTTTGAGATAATTGTTTGTTTAGTCTACAGTGTCCTGTTAGTACACTTATCACACTTTGTAGACTTTGTCTGTCCAAAACTAGAAATATTCTCACTTTGTGACTATTAGGATTACAACCAAACCATTTGGTTTCCTAATGTTATTAATCTTCACCTTTCAGCATGAGCTATGTCAGGTTTTACCAGGAAAATGGCTGTTGTCCTAACAAGCATGTCAATAAACCTAGAACCTAGTCCATCTAGCAAATCAGTTTCGTCATTACTTTGGACCTCACGATGATCTGGCACCCATGTCAGTATGAGATCGTTGAGATGAACAAGTTTATTTAGACACTTTGAATATTTCTCAATCAGTTGGGAGTTGACTGAATTTGATTTGAGTGTTTTAAGTGCTGCCTGACTATTTGGGCAAATAACAATGTTTCCCTGCTCACAGGCGCTATAAGCTTATATTGAACGTATGTAGTGATTGCAATTACAGATTAGTAGTATTTATTCCAAGGAGTATTGCTATTATGGTGCCTTGCTGTATATTTCAACCTCCGTAGTTGCGTTGCAGAGGGATCCATCAGTACACATACTAGTTTGTGGTATGGTGTTCAGACCATCTGTTCATTCTTCCCTTTAGAAAATATGGACCTGATATTTTTTATTTAAGTTAGTTTGTGGAATCATGTAATCAGTATTCATTCTGTGACCTAACTAGGAATGTCATTCAAGGGGAAGGCAGGGGTTGGAAAGATGTTTAAAGCGACTCTACCAGGAAAGCTTTTAATGAATGAATAGAACAATTAAAAATTTGTATGTTATGAATGCCAATATTCTATAATGTACTAGGGATTTTTTTAAAGGAATCATTAAAGCTACATTCGGATTTGTATATTGTATATATAATTGTTTAATTACACAATGAGCTTTTAGTGAGCTTTAAACATTTCAATTTTCGGAATTTATATATAAAGCATTGAGCTTGGTCACCTTACAAGTTTACAGTCCTTTTGCAGCCTCATTTTTTATTACAATATAACGTGTCAAAGGTACTTTATTGCGTGTCAAAATCGGTACGCGTGCCATTGATTCGCCATCAATGGATGGATACATAAAAAAGATTTTGTTTTCTTGCTTTATTTAAGTTTCATTACTCTTATTTCTGCTATATATACGTTATATAACTGCCATGTTAAAGAGGCACAGTTCAACTTTAATATTCAAAATGGCTACGATGGCAGGCGTGGCAAAATTACAGGGAGAAAGTGTAATTTTGTTCTTGTACTATACTATATAATGTTGCTGTACCCAAAGTGATCAATGTTAAATTCACAATAACTGACTGGTATATACATACTTGTACATCCATAGGTACACAATATGATGTACAACATATTTTGATTCATGAACAACTGATTTTCTATTTTATATTCAGAAAATAGCATGACAAAAATATATTTCAAAGAAAAAATCTTAAAAACGTGACGTAACGGCGACTAACGAAATAAAAAAAAAAACATTTAACTATATTCAAATAAAATATTCATATAATTTTTCTAACTGTAAATTCCAGAATAATATATTATTAGCATACATTGTATATGTTATGTATGCCAATATTACATATGTACCTATATACACTATACATATGTATGTACTCGTATGTATATAGGAATTCTACAAAGAACAGAATTTATGTAAATTTAAAATTATGTTTAGGTGATGTAGATCGGTGTAGACATTTAGAAATTCAAATGCAGGCTTGCATTTTATTCCTTTTTTTCTTCTTCTAAAAAGCAAAAAATATTTTCACACAATGTGGATTACATAGAGAAGACTTTAAAGACTTTTATACAGTGGTTTTCAACATTTTTATATTGCATTCTCAATGTACCAATGATCAGTACATTTGATGTATTTCAATAAGTCAATACAATCATTAGTCAATTCATCTTCAATTATAGTACAAATCGTTACATAGATTTTGAGTACTAAAAACGTCAATAATTCTATCTGGGTTAATTAATTGTTAGCAATTTAAACAAATTTTATAATAAACCAATCAATTTATTTAATCGTTTAACTACAACATTTCGGGATTAGGAAATATTTATTTAATCATTATGAATTTCATAACATTTAAAATAGGTAAATATTTAAGTTCAATATTAAAAAAAATCTATAAATACCTACAATAAAGCATTTTTTAATATTTTATTTAATTGTTAATTTATCATGAAATGATCATTGAAATGGTCATTGAAATGGTCATTGAAATGGTCATTAACCGACCAAATGGCTCAGTGGAGAGAGTGTTTCCCTTTGGATCGGAAGGTCCCGGATTTAAGTCCAATTGGGTTTCTCTAGTATGTTAATTTAAATCTGAGATGGTTGGATTACACTTAAAAATAGTAATGATTGTTTTTTTAAATAGTTAAAAGCACCAGGCTAATGGACCCTCTAGCTAATGGGTGTCCGTTTCAGTGGCGAAGCGTGAGAATTATTGGTCTCATCATTATGAGACTATTTATAAAAGGAAACCGAAAAAAAATTTGGTGAGGCACCAAACATCTTGATCGTTTTTTCGGCGATTTTTTAAAAAGTGAAACAATTTTGAACTTTCTTAATATTGAATATGTGATTTTGAAACTTTGTATTTTTATATTATTTTGGATTTGCAACATTTTTTGCCAAATAAAATTTTTGGAAAAAGTTAATCCTTTAAGGTCCAAACATGTTGAACATGAAAAGGTGTGCAGTGAAATTAAATAGCAGAAGACAACGATTATAATTATTATTTCAGTTTTATTTAACAATAATTTATTGTAAATATTTTATAAAACATCAAGATAATTATGATCTATACCTACCTATTTGTGCATGTGAAATAACTTTAGTATAATGTTATTGTTTCCAAACTGTGAATAGAATACAAGTGTGAATACAGGGACCTACTTATTTAAAGTGGAACGCGAACTACCCGATCTAGTCAAACACTGATCCAAAAATTTCGATATTTAAGCAAAGTCCAAAGGTAAAACAAATAATCCATAAAACAATTTTTTTTTTTTTTAAAATAATGAAAAATTTAAAGTTGGAATTGTCAAAGACTATCATCTTCCTGACAAAATATGGCAGGAATGAATATTTTAAATCATAATTTAATATAGGATAGGATTTTCAACCAGTTTTGTACATACGAGTATTTTTCAAACGGAACTTTACATAAAATTATTTAATATGAATAATGTGATAGGAGGTATAAATCTGTTTTGCCTTTCTAACTATTCTAATGTTGCCACCTGCACCACCCTTCCATTCATTTCATTTTAATCTTCCGATTCCAATTTTGATTGAATTACCATAATATGTATGTACATTTTTTGTTTTTGTTTATGCCACATGCAAATCTTATTACTTCCTTTGTACATAAAATAAACACTACACCTAGTCATAGACCACCACCACAATAAAAAAAAGAAATGTTGTTAATATAAATATTAAGTCGAATTTAAGAATTGATTGTTTTGCAACGTTTGATTAGCAATAAAAAGAATTCTTAAAAATTCAATTTTATCATAAAAGCTATACAATTTCTGATTGCATACTTTTTGGAGATTTTTATTCTTAATATTCTCAAGCTTCTATATTACATGAAGCTTTCTCATTCATGACTTTTTTATGGCCGAATACATTTAACAATGTAAACAAATCGTCATCAAGATATTTTTAATGAAAAAAGTGTTTAATCCATTATTTATTAGACATTTACAAGATAAGTATATAGGCACTTTTTATATTTTAAACAATTAAGTGTTTAATTTATGTATAATTACGGAAGTTAAACGCAAGTAAATATGCTCTGAATAAATTTTAATAATTATTAAGTATAACAAAAAAAATTGTACCTATGTACACATTTAGTAATTTTTTTTTCTTCTAAGAATTAGTTATTGAAATGTAGTATGTAACTTCTTAGATATTTTGTATTTAACATATTAATCGTCCTGAATATAAATTCTGATTTAAAGATTTGTGCAAATTGGACGAAATGTGTTGTGTATCTTACTTTAGTAATTGTAGTTTGATAACCAATTTTATGTTCAATTGAAACAGTTTCTGACTACAGCTAATGCAATAGTGATTCCCATATATTGAATAAATAATTTCAACGTATGATTCATGAGTAAATGCCATATTAATTCCTCTCATCGATATCAGTTAGTTGATCAATAGTTATCGTTTCTCTGTAGTCGGAATTGATTAAAAAACATTAAATTTTAAACTCTTAGAGTACGCGCACGTTGAACGCCAGTATCGCTTGTACTTATTGCTAATGCTTATTGCCGACAACCAGCACAATAAGCAAACAAGCATGTATTTTCATTGTATTTCGCATAATAAGCGCTTGTACTTGTTGCCGGTTACTGATTACCAGCGTCAACCAGCTTACATGTTTGTTTTTTTTATATTTTTGGTCGTAACGTGGTGACTTGTTTTGACATTTAAACATTTTTGTTGTGAAAAATGGAAGAAATAGTTGAACTTATTCTACTCCTACTACAACTATTTATAGAGTGATGCAAGCTTTTACTGTGCGCACACAACCTTGTTCAACCGTCATAAGCAATAATTACAAGCCATACCGGCGTTTTTTGCACGAACCCAGTGCCGCATTAGGCCCTATATGGGCCTGTAGGCTAGCAAAATCTATGAGCCCCTTCGAAAATTATCTGGTGACCTTGACTGTATATTGAAAAAAAAAATAAACAAAATTTATTAAATATTATAAATCAAAAATACAATAATTTATAAAATATATAAACGAAAATAAAAACAATTCAATTTAAACAAACCGACCATACTTTAACATAAGCAGATTCATTAAATTCTCGTTTGCCGAGCGGCCAATACAAATATAACAAAGTGAATGAAACAAATGCAATCTAATTGCGCCTTCTTTCCAAATTTCCCCTTTTTCCACGTCTATATAGATTTTCGGTTTGAATCGACTTGTAAAGATTATATTGATGGTTTAACTCATAAATGTGTTAAGTGCTAAATATGTAATTTTCAGTAAATTTTGTGTTTCAAAGTGGTAGTCCGTAACTAGGAAGGTCCCAATCTTAACAGCGTCTTGAGCCACTATTATTGATTACTCCCACACAAAAACTGCCTGTAGGCTACAGCCTACCAAGCCTTAAGGTTAATTCGGCACTGCACGTACAAATGCATGGCTTTGGTCCACTAAACCTACTTACAAGATTAAAGAGACAACATTGATTATATATTGAATTTTTTGTTCATTTGCGTACCGTACGGTTTTATTACAAATACGTTAATGTTACCAAGTGATTAAATCTACATCAATTATATTATTTGTTAGAATACTAAAATAGTGTGGAACTCTGTAAAAACTATTCAGACAAGCGAAATTTTGTTTATAGATATCTCCGTATAAATTAATTATCTAAATATTGTGTTAGATACGCTTTTTGTATATACATACATGAAGAGCCAATAATTTCTTTAAAAATCTTTTCAAAATGAATCTAAACTGATTCTATAATACAAAAAGAAAGTGTGTAGCAAAAATATTAAAAAGAGGTAGGTACGTAGTTCAAAAAAGTTTAAAATGTATTAACAAAAAAAGTGTTTATTGAAATTATTGTAAGGAGAAATTAATAGGCCACCCTGTACATGCAAGTTTCTTAATATTTTTTTTATAATATAATATAAACCATTTAATTCTATATTCTACGAAATCCTTTTCGTTTGCAAAGTATTTATTATTTTTCTGCAATTTCAAAAGATCTGTCTTGAAGAGACACGCGATATCAATCAATTTTTCTTTTAATTTTCAAACAATATTTTTAAATACTTTATTGAATAGCTTATTGTATACTTTTTTCATTAATATTGATCGATGTACATGTACATGTATTTGTATTCGAAAGCCTAAAGAGTATTATAGAGTATTGAACATTATCTAAAAAATATACATTACAATAATGTCTGAGGTCAATTTATAGCTTTCTTTGTTGTTTTCCATGTACCGCACTTTATAACATACAAAAAATGTATAGCACTTAATTTCAACAGGGGACAAATACTTACATTACATACACATTTGTTAGTTGAATTGATATATAGAACATTAATTTAAAATTACTTTCAGTTTCAGTTACTCTATTGTAGCAGGTAGGCAACCAACTGTACCAGAATAGTTACCATTTACTTACTTTGAAGTTGTTAAGGAAAGAGTACAATAAATCATTTTATGTCAGTCAAAATCTCTTCAAAGTCTGTCGTATTTTATTCTATTGTTATCAAAAACAATGGTAAAAAAAGAAAAAAAAAGTAACAACAATTAAAATTGAACCAATGAAAAAGATCCCTATTCTCAGCTATGTGTATTTCATTTAATGTTATAATTTTAACAGTACCTACACACTGTACATGTACTATACGAAGGAATATCTAT